>JAULBY010062589.1:0-10291 GCA_032358315.1 Ophiocytium majus | reverse complement strand
TGCTGGCGCTGCAGCTCCTCCCCTGCCGCAGCTTCTCCCATCTCAGCGTCGATCGGCGCTGCCACATGTCCCCCCCCCCCTTCCTCCCGTGTTGGCCTGCCCGTGTCTTTGACGCGGCGACGCCGCCCAATGCGGCGCACGCACACGGCAACGGCAACTGCAAGCGCTAGCGCTGCTGCGGCGCCCGGGGCCGTTGACAGCACCAGAGGCCACCACGCCGCCGTCACGGTTGGCGCGACCGTGGCTGCGGGTGCCGTCAGTGGCGTAACTGACGGAACGGACGTGACTGCCGTCAGTGGCGCGCCGCCATTGGTAGTGTTGGCGGTGGACACGTTGTGGGCGGTCTCCGTCGCCGCCGCCACTGCGGGCGTGGCCGCCTTGCCCCCGCCGGCGACATGAACGGCGGCGACGGCGAGGCGTGTGGCGTCGTCGCCAGCCACACGCGCCAGCGCGCCAGGCGCCGTGGCCACGTAGAAGGAGGTGTTGCCGGGTGTGGTGAAGTTGAAGTACAAGTTTAAGTTTGTGAAGTTGCCATCGAAGGAGGTGACGGCGGCGCTGATGTCAGCGTTGGTGGCGATGGACACACTCTTGGCGCTCGCCGTCACCCCATCAAAGTCCAAGTCGTTTGAGTCCGAGTCGCCCAGGTCCTCGCCGCTGGAGAGAAGTGACTCAGAGTCGGAGGCAGAGTCCGAGTCGCCCAGTTCCTCGCCGCCGGAGGGAAGTGACTCAGAGTCGGAGGCAGAGTCCGAGTCGCCCAGTTCCTCGCCGCCGGAGGGAAGTGAGTCTGAGTCGCGCAAGTCCGAGTCGTCCAGGCCCTCGCCGCTGGAGGGAAGTGAGTCAGAATCGCAGGCAGAGTCCGAGTCGCCCAGGTCCTCGCCGCCGGAGGAAAGTGAGTCAGAGTCGGAGGCAGAGTCCGAGTCGCCCAGGTCCTCGCCGCTGGAGGGAAGTGAGTCAGCGTCGGAGGCAGAGTCCGACTCGCCCAGGTCCTCGCCGCTGCAGGGAAGTGAGTCAGAGTTAGAGGCTGAGTCAGAGTCGCCCAGGTCGTCGCCGCTGGAGGGAAATGAGTCAGAGTCGGAGACTGAGGCCGAGTCGCCCAGGTCGTCGCCGCTGGAGGGAAGTGAGTCAGAGTCGGAGGCAGAGTCCGAGTCGCCCAGGTCCTTGCCGGCGGAGGGAAGAGAGTCGGAATAGGAGGCAGAGTGCGAGTCGTCCAGGTCCTCGCCACCAGAACGAAGCGAGTCAGACTCCGCGTCGCCCAGGTCCTTGCCGCCGGAGGGAAGTGATTCAGAGTCCGAGTCCGAGTCCACGGCCCGCGCACTGCTGCTGCTGCTGCTGCTGGTGGTGCAAATGCAGCACCACCGCGAGCTCGCTGCTACAGCTGGTGGACGTCACTGCCAACTCCGTCAGTGGCGCGCTGCCGCCCTGCAGAAATATGAAAAAAAAGGTGCCATTTTGAAGTTTTGTACTACTAGTATCAGTCACATAGTCATGAGGTATGTTCGCACCGGTTCAAATTGCGGATAGCTTAGTCGGGCGTGTAGCGAGCGCTCAGTGTGTGTACTGTTGTTGAAGTGTTTCCAAATGGAGTCCAAGTTGCAAGTAGGGCTTGCACGCTAACTGCCGGCGGCTCGGTCGGGCGGGTACACGGCGCTCAGCAGCAAGAGTTGAAGTCTTCAGTTGAAGTGGAAGTTGAAGTTGCCTCGCAGCTTAATCGGGCGTGTAGAAGGCGCTCAGCAGCGAGAAATGCTGGAACACGCTTCAAGGGGGTGCGCGGCGCCAGGTGCTGCAGTCGGGAGAGTGGAGGGCCAGTCCGCAATGACTGGCTCCGATATGCTGCGCTGAAGCACGGCCGACAGCTTCTGATGCCGGCGCGCTACATAAGCGGCTACAGAGTACAGTCCACCGATACACTGCACCTTGAAGTTTGCGTACTAGTCATAGAGAGTCATAGAGACATGAGTGCATGTGCGCACCGCCTTGAAGTTTGTATACTAGTCACAGAGACGCGGGATCACGTGCAACCGCCTTGAAGTTTGTGTGTTGAAGTTTGGTCGGCATGACAAGTGATGTTTTAAGAACATGCAGTCACCGCAGCAGTGCGCCTTGATGAAAGGGCGGGCTCGCATGGCCACACACGTGCTCATGCCCCCCTCGCATGCGCCACCATGCCATAAGCACAGTTGAGGTCGTACTTGAAGGCTTCACAACTATGGTGTGCTCCTAGCAATTGCTGCAGAGTTTGCTCAGAAAGTGCTGATAGAATTTGGGCTGCGCCAGGGGCGGTACTGATGCCTATGCGCAGCGGCATGTGTAGTGCAGAGCACGAGTGTGGCTGCCGCCTATGGGGCAGGCACGCCTTCATGCTGAGGGTGCTGGGCAGTAGGGGCATGTACTTTGAAGTACATTCTACAGGCTGGGCACTTATGCACTGGCGTAGCCATGCTCACTGGCTGTGCGGGGGCAGTTGGGGTACCTTAAAGGGTCACACAAGGGGGTGTAAAATGGCGGCTGGTATATGTGACATACCATCCCACTCATAACTTCAACTCCAACTTTAACTATAAGTAGAAGTTGAAGTTTTTGTGCGCAGCGTGTGCGTTGCCACACACATTTGTAACTGGCACATCAACTTCAAACGTAATGCAAGTTGAAGCCCTATGGCGTGCCATCACTGCCACAGCGGCACCATGCATGCTACGTCTAAAAATATACTCGAGCGGCACAAGCAACTGCACCAACCTACACGCGTCGTGCAGTATATAGTAGTGTGTGCTACTGTAGCATACCTGCAGCATACTTGAAGTATATACTTTGTAAGTACTTGCTCGTTATATTGCCACGCATGCACTGGTCAGCAGTGTTGCCACGCGAACATGTTGAACCACCGCCATGACGTTGCAACCGCCACAGCATCATCACAAGCACCACAAAAAAAGTACTGGTTCCTTCAAGTGCGAGCATGCAGCAGAACGGACCTACACCCTTACACGTGTTCATACTTTGCTGGAAACGGTGGACAGCATGTTTGGTCCTTCCCATGCCGTGTGCACAGGGCTTTCAGCACCCCAAATGAAGTTTGACAAAGGTACACGCTTGTTGAAGTTCTTCCTGACGATGTGTACATGTGTACATGTGTACATGTATGTACACACGTGCCTATATGTCACACTTCAAGGAGGTTGAAGTACCACACACTTCGCAGTACGTAGTAGGTCATAACATCATGGTGCCAGTCACCACCTTGTGGTCTCAATTGTATGAGTCACGTGCATGAGTTTGTGTAAGGTGGGGCTTGAGCCAGTGCTGCAAGGCTGCTGCATTACAACACAAGGGGTGCCGGGCCCAAAGCCACAAGCCACCATCGCGGCATGCAGAGGGCGCTGTTGGGCGGATCCATGATTCTAGTAGCTTCAACTGTAGCTTCAGCTGCAACTTCAACTTGTACTTTCTGATGCTGTGGCGCGGGAATGACTGCAGAAGTGTGGCTGGTGGGACCGCCCCCACTATACATACACAATTCCAAGTATGTACTCTTATCGAACTCCGCTTAGGGCGCGCAAAGCCCTTCGCACACGGTGCGCGTGACCAGAAAATGGGTAGTGAAAAAGCTGGCAATGCTCAGCACTGCGTTCTCTAAGGGAAGCCTGGCATGTTGCCAGAGCACTAATCTAATGGATTACTTCTCGAAGTACTTTGAAGTACTTCTGAAGTTATATATATACTACTGTAGTACTTCTTATTTGAAGTGTACTATAGTACTACGTAATACACTTCACACTTCACGTGAAATGAAATGCCTCGAAATACATGATAGCACCATGCACCCTGCGGCATGGTGTACTGGCCTGGCCACATGGGAAATATTTTACAGTCTCTGCTGTGCCGCGCAGACACTAATTGATTGCTAGCCTGCACAAGCAGCTTCAACCCTAACTTCAGCACACATGCCCTCATGTCTCCATGACTAACATACAAACTTCAGCTTCAACTCACACCCGCAACGGAGGCGCTGATGAGCCCACCTGAGTGCCAGGCGCGGCAGCCATTGCGCTCATCTCCAACGCCTGAGGAAGCCCCTCGCCACCGGTGTAGCCGAACATGCTCAGCAGCTCGGGGGCGACACCCAGAAGGTACTTGCCCCACGCCGAAATGGTGTCAGTCGTGCCAGAGGCAAGTGAGTCCACAGTACCGCCCATGTTGTGCAACGTGGTCGCATCCGTTGCATCACACTTGCCCCGTGCCAAGTCGTTGGCAGTCGCGCCCTCGCTGCACGCGCCTGCACACAGTGCGCAGCGGTTTGTGGTTAGCTACCACCAAGGCATCTGGTGTCAGCTGCCGCAGTGCTGCTCAGCAGCACTGTCACCACTGATGACCCTGTGTCATATGCTCGCGCCAGCGCACCTGGTGACGCCATGTGCCGCTGCAGCAGTGTGTGAGTGGAGGTTGCATGGCCGCTGCACAGCCCTTACCAAAACACAACACCCGCCTCCCATTCACCAGCAAGCATGATACAGTAGTACAACCAAAAAGCAAGCCATTCTTGGGGGGTGGTACTTACCGCGCAGCCCCCCCCTGTGAGCGCTTGTAAAGGTGCGCGATCGCCCTCAGGTAGCTCAATATCTTGCCGAGGGCCCTGTCCACTGCGAGCCTGGCACCGCCAAGTATGGTCTTGAGTTGTGCTGCGGCCGCAGCAAAACTGGTGCGTGCGCGTGCCTGGGAAGCCTTGGAAAAACCCTGCTCGCATGGTAGCAACGTGCGGGTGGGTAGTTCAACATGGAGTTGAACTTTGCGTGTTAGTCATAGTTGAAGTTTGGGTAACCTGGAGACGAAGTTGCGAGTGGGCTGCATAAGGCGCACCTCAGTTGAACTCCAAGCGTGCACGGTGAGCACGTGAGCGGGGAGGGTAGTTTAACATGGAGTTGAAGTTTGTATGGCAACTTGAGTTGAAGTTGCGAGTGGGGCTGTATACGGCCAACCTCAGCTGAACTCCAGGCATGCACGGTGAGCACATGCGGGTGGGTAGTAGTTCAACATGGAGTTGCAGTTAAAACTGGAGTTGAAGTTGCAAGGGGCTGCTGAAGGCTGACTTCAACTGAACTCCGAGCATGTACGGTTGGCGCGTGCGGGCGAGTGAGGGTCAGGGGCAGCACACGCATGCTGAGGTGTGCACGCTCAAGCGGCACTTAATCACAGCCGTGCCCACATTTTTTCTGAACTTGTGACGTGGACGCCTACCGGCACATGCCACTGGTGTGCCCGCCGGCCGCCGCAGGGCAGACCGCGGAGCCGCCCCCCCCATAGATCTCGTAGTATAGCTGGTGCACACATGCCCTCATGTCTCTATGACTAATACACAAACTTCACACGTGGTAGTTCAACACCGCCTTGTTGGCATGTGGTACTGGTGTGCAACGAGCCATCCGGAAGATCTCTCACCTCGATTGCTCTCCTCCCCTGAGTGATTATGCGCCCGAAAGCACCGCGGATACCCCCCTCCCTGCTCAACAGCAGCAGCAGCAGCAGCAGCAGCAGCAGCAGCAGCAGCAGTGCAGGCAGCAGCAGCAGTGCTCAGCAGCAGCAGCAGCAGCAGCAGTGCTCGGCAGCAGCACGGGCAGCAGCAGCAGGGCTCAGCGCACTACAGAGCAGCAGCGGTGCTCAGCAGTGATTGAGCAGCGGCAGCAGCGCTCAACACCGGAACAGCAGCGGTGCCAGCTACATGGCAAGGGTGTGCTAAGTCACGCGAGCGCGCCAATGCCGCACTTGGCAGCAGCATGCGCCATGTCATTGTACATGTACATTGTGCCCGCGCGCATACACAAACTACAGGGGGGGGTATCACTCCATAACTGCTGCAGCCTGCGCGCTGCTACCACAAGCTGGTGGGGTGTACATCCGTGGCGCATGTCCGCAGTGCAGTGCATAAGGCATGGAGTGCACAGGCATGCTGCATGTACGGAGTGCAGTGCACACGGCATGGACGCACAGCCATGCCGCATGTACGGAGTGCAGTGCACATGGCATGGATGCACAGCCATGCCAGATGTACGGAGTGCAGTGCACAAGGCATGGACGCACAGCCATGCCGCATGTACGGAGTGCAGTGCACATGGCATGGATGCACAGCCATGCCGCATGTACGGAGTGCAGTGCACATGGCATGGATGCACAGCCATGCCGAATGTACAAAGTGCAGTGCACATGGCATGATGCACAGCCATGCCGCATGTACGGAGTGCAGTGCACACGGCATGGACCAGGCAGGCATTTACCTGGCATTGTGCGGCTTGTCCTGGTTGAATGCCTGTGCAGAGCGAGCGGCAGCGAGAGCACAGCACCGCTATTTAAGTGTCAGCGTGCCGAGCGTAGCACGCCCACTGGCAATGGGGCAAGTAACTGGCTGAAAACCGCGGCCACTGACATCAACAATGGTGCCCAATCTAAACACATGCCAGCACCCTGTGCGGCTGTTGTGCACTGGCGCCAGGCGCATGTGTGATAAGGGCGTTCTGGCTGCTGGCAATGCGGGAGATAGGCATGCCATTGCATGCATGCCATGTGGCATGTACCCACGCGCGGTGCACGGCATAAGCGCATGTCGTGCATGTGCATGTTGTCTTGGGAACGTACGAGCTCGTTGCCCGGTGCCCCAGCGGCCGCCAACACGTCCACGACGACCATGTCTTGTTGCTGAGGACAGGCACAACGACACACAACGAACAGCGGCAGAGAGCGGGGCAATAGTTGAAGTTGCAGTAATTGAAGTTGAAGTACAACACATTGACAACAGGAATGTGTTGCTGCTGAGCACAGGCGCATTGACAAAATGCACAGCGGCACAGCGTACAGGGGTACAAGTTACAGTTGCAGTTTCCACAGTTGACATTGCATCACACAGGTGTGGGCTGCTGCGTATAGGCACATTTGCCACAATGGACAGCAGCAGGGCTTTCATGAGAGAGCTTACCCAACAGCTACAACAGACACACATGCTGCACCACCTCAAGCGTGCACACGCCAGCGCATTTGTGTTGTGAAGCAGGCATGTTGAAGTACAGCAGCAGGTGCGAGGCAGAGCACTTGAAGTTGAAGTTGAAATAGGCATGATGAGTAGAGCAGCAAGTGCGTGGGGCAGCAGAGGCGCTGGAGGTGCCGCCAGCAGGGCAGCAGCAGCGAGGGCGACAACAGCCGCTGCCACAGCAAGCGCTGGTATGACGGCCGCATGTGTACTGGCATTGCAGCAGGTGCACTCACCAATGTTTTGTCGGCATTGTTACTTCGGGTACGGCGCCCAAAGTTACCACGCTCACGCCGCCCTGCAGCCACCGCGGCGGTGCACAATGCAGTTGAGACAGTCACATGATGCTACCATTGAAGTACAGTATGCCATGCATGTGCGACTGCAGTTTCATGTGGCATCAGGTCTTGTCGCAGCAGCTGGTTTTAGACAGAAGCTCGGGGGGGGTGCCATCCAGACATTGAACATGGCAGCCTGATGCGATCGGTGACAGTCTGCTGCTGTGAGTGCAGGCACCTGGTGCTGAACAGGCACATGCGGAAGTGGCCATGTACTTCAACAGCAGTACTTCAACAACAGAACTCCAACAAAACACGTCCAACAACATAACTTCAACACAACTTCAACAACAGAAGTTCAACAACATAACCTCAACAGAACAGTGGCACTCACCATCGGCGCGCACGCCCACCACCACCGTCGTCGGTCCCTGCCCTGCCAGAGGCTGGGCCATGGCCACGAGCAGCATCAGCACCAACATGACATGCACCATCGGTAAGTGCCGCAGCACCGCTACGATGCCCCGCATGCTGCCCATCGTGCTGTCTCGTTACAACCGCGCCTGCCGCTGCTGTGGCACGGCACAGCAGCAGCAGGCGCACTCCCCCGTGTGGGCTGGCTTGCACACCCCTGGGCTGCCTGTGTCCCACAGCCGCTTGTTGGTCTTGCGTGCGTCTGTGTGGGGGGGAGGGGCAGCAGTGGGTCGTTGCAGGGGAGGAAGGAGAAAGCATGCCACCACAATGTTA
Source organism: Ophiocytium majus (assembly GCA_032358315.1). Taxonomy (NCBI): domain Eukaryota; class Xanthophyceae; order Mischococcales; family Ophiocytiaceae; genus Ophiocytium; species Ophiocytium majus. Next base: position 2,254 of record JAULBY010062589.1, on the reverse strand, counting down.
GCAGTGCGCAGTGCAGTGTGACATTCGGTGTGCGTGTTGAGTGAGGAATGCGCATGTGTGTGTGGTTTTTGTGTCTGCCAATGGCTGTGGAGCTCATGGTGCGCAAACTGTGCTTTGTACAGTGTACACGCTGTCCTGATGCAAGACCTGTTATGCTGCTTGTTTACTTCACTAGGGTCACAACTTCGGATGTTTGGGGCCAAATACCCTGTGCAAGCAAGGGACATGACTAACCTCAACAAAAACCCTTCCAAACCTATACAGTTTCTAGTATATATATATATGACACCTGTTGAATGATGTCATGTGTGGTCTTTTTTCGCCCCGGAATCGCCTGAACCCCAACTCATTTGGCAACGTTTGGCAGCAGAACCATCGAAGCTCCTTGCGCGCCATCTAGAGCCAGTCAGGGCACGCGGACCCTTGGAGGGCCTCTTAGGCTCGCCCCTGCCCGCTCCCCGGCCACCTGCGGTGGCGCGCGTGCCTCGTCAAGTGCGCTGTTCCCCCACCAGCCGGCTGTTACGAGCTGTTGCCTCTACTGCACAAACCACAGTGAAGCGCCGTACGCACGACGTTTTGGGCGGCGTCGGCCACGCGGGGGCGGCGTGAGCGGTGGGAAAGCGGCGCCTGGTAGTGATGCTCACCTAGGTGCGCCTTACAGCCTGCGTCGCCCCGTCCGCGACGGGTGCTTCGCTGTTTCCCTGAGCCTTACACACACACTGCCTCCACAGTTGCAGACTGTGCGAACTTGCCCCCCCCAATGCTTTTCCCCACACCGCCCTGACGCGCTGCACTGGCACTGCCTACGCCTGCTGCCGCACCGCTGCCACTGTCCACTGCTGTCGCACGTACCGCCGTGAGCGGCTGACGCTAGCTGTGTGCTGCTTGCTGTGAAAACTGGTGGGGACTGTGGCTTACGACAAAGCAAAAAAATGGTTTCAGGCTCTCTGCTGCTCAGCTGGGCGCAATCGGCGAAAGCAGCTATGGTATGAAGCGCCGTCATCTGCTGCGACTGCTGCGACTGCTGCTGCCTGGCGGCGCCGTCATGCCTCTGGCGCTACCGCGGGCACAGGGCATTCAATGCTGGCTACTGTAGGCGCGGAGTGGCTCAACTCAAGCCTGCCTGGCAGCAGGACGACACACAAACCCTGCTTTGACCCCCACGCTGCAACAGCAGCAGCACAGCAGCCGCAGCAGCAGCAGCGCATGGCAAGACGCGGCGGCCGCCACCTGCGGCTGCACGCTGTGCCAGCTAGAGGCAGGCAGGTGGTGCTCACCGTGATATCTCGCCTTGTTCCTGTTGTGTGAAAGTGTTGGGGGGGGTGGTGCTGTCGCTGGTCTCTTGCTTCGCTCCCCGCGCAGGAAGCGATCATTGCCGGGCGGGCGCAGTACGCGACGCGCACGGCTGCAGCGACCGTCCGCGGGTGAGCCGTCGCGGCAGCCACCATCAAGCCTGCCTACCACGCCTGCCGCCAGCCGTAGTGACCTCTGCGAGGTGTTGTGGGGGACAAACGGGGCCGATTTAATGCAAAGAAAAAAACTGCTCTTCAGGCACGGCCGGCTGCCCCGGGCTGCTGCTGCGGCGCATGCGGCTGCTGCGATCGATCTGCGGTGGTTGTGGAGGGTCGGAGGCCACAAGAGGGTTGCTCACGCACACGCGATGAAGGCTTGGCAGCACTGTTCGACACCGCACAGGGTGCAGGGCATGCCGAGCATGCTATGCCAAGCACGCGCCCCAGCGCGGCGACGCTGGCGTTCAGGCATGACCGCGCTGCTCCCTTTAACGTCCAGCACTCACTGCTGCCTCACAGGCAAAATGGGGGGGAGGAGGTCGAGATGGCTGGGATAGCACATGGCCATTGCCATGGGTGTTGTTCGGGGTCATAGGGGAGCCATGCAGGGTGTGCCTCACTGCGGGCTGCCGCTGGAGCCGGGTGGCGCGCACACACAGCGGCGGTGCTTCGGTCTGCTCTGTCGCTTAGCTGCGATGGAGGGCGGGACCCGACCGCTGGCCCCGCGCGACAAGGACGGTCGGACCGCGCGCGCTGGAAGGTGTGTGTGGGGTGTGGCTACTCGTGCTACCACCGTAGTACTCTCTGGCGTGATGTAGATCACAGAAATACGTGAATTATCAACTTTGTTTTATGGACTCTCGTCCGCAGTCCGCAACAGTACTGTAACACCCGGCAAAGTGCCGCCGCACAGCAGCAACAGCTGCCCACACACACAAGCTGCGACCAAGCAACAGGTCCCA
>JAULBY010062578.1:0-10292 GCA_032358315.1 Ophiocytium majus | reverse complement strand
TATACTTTATTATTACTATTGTATATTACTATGTTTATAAAACTCGCTATATAACGCAATGTTTTCTAGGATACTTACTATCAATACTGACAAAAACAAATTGTTTTACGCAGATTACGTTGTATGTACTTGGAAAAACAGATTGAATAATTGGAATCTTTTAAACTACCCTGTAGACCATAGTAAATATATAGTTTATAAATATCTATAAAACTGTTTGGAAATGTAAAAGAATTGTAGTTAACTTTGTTCAAAATAGTAAACACAAAATCATGGCAAAAAACGAAAAATGGGAGATACTCAGAAAAGGTATCGTAGAGAACGGCGGGAACAAACTAAACACAGAGCGCCGCAGAAATATTGAAAGATTGATAATGGCATTGGATAAACAGTACATGACCATTGATGTGCCTGCTGAAAATCCGAACATTTTGAAGTCCTTGTTTTATACACAAACAAGGAGAGATTCTGTATTGAAGTACAGATCATACAGCTTCAATTACGTTACGCCATCTGGCGCAGTTGGCCCATGCGTTTGCGGAAACCCTAAAGAAGTTGGCCCGTTTGTGGTGCGTATAACTCGTAACAAAGACAAGTCGGAAGAGCAGGTTGCATTAAGGGAAAAGAAGAAGAGAGATAAGGAGTTCAATATAACGCTGGCAAAGTTAAAACTGAAAGGAGATCAAGATGCAAACTAGCGAAGATCGCCTCCAATCAGATTGCTTCCTCTGGTTTCATAATAACTACCCTGCATATCGGGGGCTTTTGTTCCACGTTCCTAACGGGGGCAACAGAGATGCGAGAGAGGGCAATAAGTTCAAAGCAATGGGCGTAACGCCAGGCGTGCCGGATCTGATATTGTTGCTGCCGGGTGGAGGTGGTAAAATAATTGGCATTGAGTTTAAGACAGAAACGGGGGTACTTAGCCCGGTGCAGAAAGCCTTGCATACCACATGGCGAGGTGTAGGGTGTAATATTGAGGTGGTGCGCAGCGCGGAAGTGTTTAAAGAATTAATCACAAAGGCATGTGGAGTGCCGCAAACTATTTAAAAGAATGGCAACTAAATCCCCTTGCGCATGGAGCGCAAAAATAAGCCCGATACAGGCGGCTTTGTTTATAGTAAGGCAATTACGCACCTCAACAAGTTTAGGGCAGCTACAGGCCGCTAGAGCGTTAATATGCCCATTTTTCATTGACAGGTACGTTGGGGAGGTTGATCCTGCCCGTTTCCAACAGCTCGCAAAGCGAATCGCCAGGTGCTACGAATCACGTTTTAAATTTTTAACTGCGCTTGCAAGCGTCCAAACACCACTAGGAATATGAACTGGAAAGAATTTACCGCAACAGCACTAACCAACAGGTACGAAGCTACCGATCCGATGCTTACTCACCGGCTGAACGAGATTAAAGAAAAGATTGAGGGCTGCGTAAAGCTGGCTGCCTGCTACGAATTGAGCCGCAAGCTATTTGCATTGCTGCAAGATGAACGCCCAAGCAGGCAATTGACTGAGGGCTTTGAACGACTGCGCAAGTTGCTGTATGCGAAGCAGGAAGAGATTATGTCACGCTTAAAAGGGGAGGGTCTGTAAAATGGAAAAGAAAGATGTGGTTTATAACGAAAGTTATGTGAATGGATTATTGCTCAAAATAGAATCATTAGAGCTGATCCACAGCGCCTATAGTTTCTTACTAGAGAAGTTCCCACAGGTAAATAGCCAAAAAGAAATGGACGATTTTGTTTCCACCGCCTGCCAAGAAGATGCTATAGGGTTTGGGGAGTGGTTGTTGTTAAATTGCAACTCTACTGGGCAAAATATATGGTATTACATACCGAACCACTACTACCACACCACCGCCCAACTCTACGCCATTTACTTAACTGATAAAAACAAGGAGGGAGTATGATACATCAAATAGAAACAGCGCAGGAATACTATGTAGTGGTTAACAAGTATGGTGTTTGTATATTAAGTTCAATTAATCATCAAAGGAAGGACAGTATTGCCGCATTTTGCCAAGATTACGGTAATGGCAAATATTCATGGCATGAACTAAGGAAAGAGGGATTAAGGTGTGAGAAAGTATTACTAACAATCAATAAGAAATAGACCATGCCAATAACAGATAACATGAGGATGCGAATATTTGCAGCGTATATAGGTGCGCCATGCAAAGATGAAAATAGGACGTATATAGTCAGTGGGGTGTCTACGTTTCATAATATAGTTTATGTCACGGATATTAAAAAGGATGGCGAGTCTTATGCAGAGATACATGAGCCGGTAACCCTTATTCTCCGTCCCGTATCAAGCCTGACCTATGAAGAGTGTATCGCCCTCATGGATTGTCATGCATACCAACAAGGGGAAAGGGTAATCATAAACAGTAAAAAGTATTCAAATGGGGTATTTACCATTGAGTACTATTTCGGGGGTATGAACCTTACCTACATAAAGCTCATTAGCCAAATGACGGGAAAGGAAACAGACTACCTACGCTCCATCAACATCATCACGGACGTTCACGGCATCAACCTAATCGAAGCAGGGATAGCTATTTTGGAGCAGGATAAAACGGGGACGGTATGATATTTCAAGACCAAAACTATTTCAGCGAAAATGTACCGTATAGAGGGTATCACTTTAGAATGTACGGTAACTGTATGATGGCTTGCTATGCGTCATATTTTGATTTTAAAATTGAAGATGTCCCTCAAATACAATTTCTAATTGACTGTAAACAGGATAGATACTTTTGGAATGAAGTGTTATCGTTATGGTTAAAAAAACTCGGATACGAAGAGTTTATATGTAAGAGCGAACCAATTATTAATGATTATTATTTTGCTTACGGAATGTCCCCTAGAAAGATAAGACATCAAGTTATTTACAAAAACGGGATAATGGTTCACGACCCGCACCCTAGTAGAGAAGGGCTTGAAATAGTAGAGGGGTTTATCACCTTAGACAAAATTAAAAAATAGTTATGAGCAACATAATCACACACACAAAGTAGGAGAACGGGAGTATTGTATTGTGCAGATTAGCAAGTTGGTTTCCGATATAACATGCAGTGGTAATACTATTTGCTACCTAAAAGATGGAAGGGATATGGTTGGTAAATTGCCCGCAGGAAACTATACCTACCTATTCATTGCAGAACAGGCGAGTGAATCAGAAGCGGAGCAGGTGGTAGCGAAGGTAACTGTAGACAAGTACAACCGTTATGATGCCCCGCCATATCTTGAATATGCGTATGGTAATGCCAAGAATTCATTACGATCCCTTATCCGAGCCAACTTCCCGAACCACGCAGATTTTAACCACATTGTTTTACTAAAAAATTAGCAGATATGAACGATATGAGTAAAGTATTTCGAGAATTTGCGGAAAACACTAACCAACCCATGCCCCAACCAACAGTAACGCTCCCGCAAGAAGTGGTCGAGCAGATAGACAAAAAGTATTTAATTATAGATGAAAAGCAAGTGCCTAGATTTACATATAACGATGTATCTATGTTTCAAAGAGCAGCAGCTAAGTATTGGGCAACCATAGCCGCAGCCCACTACCAAGAAGAGAATCATAGGTTGATGGAGTTGATGAGGGAAGCGGAGCGCAACAATTACGACAAGATAGACGAAAAGTTTATGCCATTTGAAACATACTTCGAGCAATATTGCAAGGACAACAATTTAACACCAACGGAATGAAATACACATTAGAATACCTGAAAGAGAACAAGGTCGCTGTGAATTGCAGGACGGTTGAGGAAGCGAGCAAGGTATGCAAAATACTATTCGATAGATTCCATCCTGAAGCCCCTTCTATAGCTCATTATTTTCATGGGGATAGTCTTTGCTTCGATAGGTTTGGCTCAAAAAGCGGGTACAGCGGCATAGAATACTATACGGCAAGACGTTTTGAAATCATCCCCGCATCGGAATTCCTGCAAGACTGGGAGGGCGAAAGCGAAGTACCCGAAACCACCGCCACTATAATTGCTCAAATCCGAGCCGAAAACGAACGGCATACAAAAACTATTGATGAACTTTTAAACAAGCTGAAATGACAAAGAGAAAGACCGCACTAATGCAGGCGACAGATGATTTACAGGCAATATCCGACCATCATTGTAAAGCAGGTAATGATTTACTAGCCAGTGCCTACGCAGACGCTTTAAACGTGGTTAAAAAGCTACTCCCAACCGAACGGGAAGAAATTGAGCAGGCGTATGAGCAAGGGCTAATGGATGGAGTTGGCTGCCCTATTAAATACAAAAGCAAATCTGACTACTTCACCTCAACATTTGAATAACAATCGACCTTTATTTAAATCTAAAAAGCCACTCATTTTGAGTGGCTTTACTTTTTACTAACCCGCGCAACTTAATTTAAAACGGTAGATCTGAACCATCCACCACCGGCGCAACCCCACTACTAATGCCCGACACCTTCACTACCAAATAAACCGTACTGCTTATACCAGCGACAAGGCTTGCCCTCCTACTAACAAAACCCAGCCTATCCATCTCTTGTCCAATCTGTACTGAGCGCAATTTCTGCCCGCTGGCGGCCTCTAGGTGAACCTTAACATCTGTTACTGTCATCCATTCTCCAAACCCGTTAGTTCCCGGAGTATAGTGGCGCAAAATCAATTCCTGCTCAATGCTGTTCTGCTCAAAGTGCTGCGTAGCCTGGTTAAGTCGCACCGCGTCCTCCCTGCTCACTTCCCATTTGAATCCCTGCTTGTATAAGGCGTAGGCGGCCATTATCAACTGCACTTTATCAATACTGTTGTACGCCTTGAAATTGCAGGACATGAAGCGGGCCGGTATGAAGCGACGATTACCAGTAGGGTCAGCCAATACCTGCTCCTTGTTGCTTGTTCCTGCAAGTACGGCAAGTCTGCGCAGGGTTACGTTACCACTTCCGTATGGCTTGCGGAGGGAAAACTCCTGGGCGGACAATAAGGATTTCATTTGCTCTTCCTCTTTTTTACTCTTACCCGAAATTTCATCGTCCAGTATCAACCAACGTTGAGTCATAAGGATATGGTCGTCCTTTCCTGAATTGAGCTTGGATTCGGCATAGTATTGGCTTAATGCGGGCGGCAGCAACCTACGGAAGAACTCGGTCTTGCCCGTACCTTGTTCGCCCGTTAAAATAAGCATAAGTGGCGAATGTTGGCCATGAGCTGCCGCAATAAGGCTTACTAGCCATTTAGTTCCGAACTCGGCAAGGTAGGTAGGATTGTCCGTAGATACGGTTTGCCATAGGGAGGACACGACCTGCGCAGGATCTTCAGGTATATTAAATTGCTGTTCGGCAAAGAACTCTAACAATGGATGGTAGGTTGGGGTAAAATTAGAATGTATCAACTCCTTCACTATTGCAGTTGGCGCATCCTTGTTGAATAACTTCTTTGCCGCAACAAATATTGAGTTCATATCGCCCTCTTCAAGCGGCTTGCTTTCGTTTTCCACATACCCTGTCAGGGCGTTAGTTCGCAAGGAGTATTGAGCCTTCAACCACATCTCTATCTCAGGCAGCTTGCTATCACTAAAAGAGCCTTCCAATTCAATCCCCTGGTCAACTACTTGCGTTACGATGGGTGTGGAAATGGCGGCTGGGATTTGGGAGTGTTGTTCGAGGTTCTTAATAATCGCCTCCTTACCCAACCCAGCTTTCTTTAACGCACTTGCGGTGGATGCAATCAGTTTCGTTTCGTCAGAGTAGAAAGGAATATTGGCTTGCTTGACGTAATGGTAGAATGTACCAATAGTTACCCCTTCTCGTGCCGCGCCCTTTAAGCAATGATCGTATTGCTTGTCGCACTCCGCTTCGGAGTACTTGGAAGAATGGGAGGAAATTTCATGGAATGTATCTCTGCCGCTTTCGCCAAACTTGTGCGCCAGGGCGAAGCCCATCCGTAGCCATTCGTAATAAGTGTCTGCAAGGCAAAGATTGCGTTCATGGATGGTGCGGATAATGTGCTGAAAATCATTCTCCGCATATATCACCTTCGGCACAACCTTGATTTCCTTCGGCTTGGTATAGCTAGTAAATTTTACCGATTCTTCATTCCAATACAGGGAGGGGTCGTAGGATACAAATCGGGCGCGACTTTCATTTACTCCACTTGGATCGGCGGCGGGTAGGCCGGAGGTGCGGAGATACTCTTGAATTGAACTAAAGGCGAGGCGATGTTTGCTGCCATCAATTTTCCATAATGCGCATACGCCCGTTCCGGATACGGAGATAAATGCGGCGTATGTGTGCCTGTCGGTTGCAATTTGATCTTTGAATGCCTCCGGGTCGGGTAGGTTGTCGAAATCAAGGGCAAGCAAGTTAGAGTGTTGCGTAATCTTCCCGTCCACTCTTTCGTTGGCGAAATAGCCCGATATGGTTACGTTGGGCAGCTTCTTTTTTAGTTCGGCCCTTGCCGCCTTAATCTCCTTCTTGGTGGCTTCTGCGGGTAGGCGGCTTGGTACGGTACGAACTGCGAGCGTTTCATCCTGCCACTGCCCATCTTTTATGCCTTGAAGGAGCAGGTCCACAGTGGTAAATTGCTCGGACTTGGTATCCTTAATGTTGGTGTAAATAGATATTTTTTGCATGTTGCTGTGTTTGGGGCGGGTTGTAAATGTAGGGAATTATGCTTTTGGGTACGGAAGTATTTTGTACTTCAGTTTAGCCAATAGTTGCTTTTTCCTACGCCTATCTGCGTTTATGAATATATATCGGTGCTTTCGGGGGCGGTCAACGTAGTAAACATTGTCTGACCCAAACTTATCTTTTACTTGATCCATTGTCATTCCATGCGCATAAGTGGCATGGTGTTGATGTTCTAATCCTTTCACTTTGGGGTCTTTAAATTTTGCGCTAAGTCCGCAATACATGAAGTTGGTAGCCTGATACACCCCCCCTGGTGGCCCTGCTGTATCTCTGCAAATGATACAATAATTTGCTTATTCACTTTTGAAATTGTATTGCCAATAAGGAAGGATTCTCCGTTTTTGGGAACTATATCATCAACCCACAACCTAGTCAATTCGTAAACATTGCTCGCCTCTTCAGGGCCGCAAATTCCTTTTAGCAAGGTGCTGCTGCAACTTACGCCATAAACTACAACCCCCATAATTGCATCGTCCGCCTTTCGGATCAAACCAAACGCTTCGCTGCAAGGGCATTTTCTATGTAAATAATGCTCCTGAACAACAATATCCATTGCTTGATGGTATGTTATTTTTTCTATTTTATAATCGTCTTTTAGTCCCAAAGCAAAGTTTTTTTAAGCCCCAACACTCGTTGAAGGCAATGGTTCATAAATAAAATCAGCAAACCTGCTCTTCAATCCCTCTCTCACCATTCTTTTAATCGTATTCTTTGCCCATGCGTTCAGTTTGACTTCGCCAATAAGGGCGCGTAGTTCTTTAACTTTCAAGTAGCATTCGCTCGTAATTAGTTCCGCATCAGCTTCGGAAGGCGCACCCTCTCCAACCCACTGATCCGCGCTTAGGCGAACCACATCGGAAGTCATTTGCCGCATTACCACCCAACCACTTGCGCCTTGAAAGGTCTGACTATTAACCATCTTTTGCAAGTCCACGGTCTTGGTAATTAGCTTCAACTTAATCGGGAACTCCTGCACCTCAATGGTCGAACTTAAAGGGAACTCGTAACCGCAGCGAAGTGGGCCGAACAACCCAAGGGTAATACCCGTACACACCCGGGCCGAAGCGGGAACCATTGCATCACATTTCGGACAGGATTTGATTGGAGCTACGCCATCTTTAGGCTTAGGTGGGTGATAAAACAAACCCTTCCAATCTCTCGCCCAATTCCAATCCCCCAATGTGGCTGCGTTTCCGCCCATATCAATGATGATAAAGTGATCCTTTAAGCGCCCATCGGAAAAGGTATGGGGTCTTGCGCCACGCCCGCACATTTGAAGCCAAAGAGTAACCTGCAATGTCGCCTTATTAACGATTACGCACTCAATAGAAGGTTCGTCAAACCCCGTTGTTGCTACGCCTACATTGCATAGAATTGCGCCATCCGTATTCTTGAACCACTCGAATATCGCTTTGCGTTCCTGCTCAGGCGTTTCGCCATCCAAATGTCGGCAGGGCAAGTTGGCTGCTACAAATGCCTCAGTAACAACCAAACTGTGCGAAACATTAGCATTGAATATTACTGCCTTTTTACCGAAAGCAAACTCAATGTATTTCTCAACCGTATTGTTTACCGGCTTCGCTTTCTTCAGTAGAGAACCCTGTTGCTCATCATCAAACTTGCCATTAGTTATAGTTAAGGTGGAGCGATCCAAATTACCTTCTGGGCTTACGGTGTAATTCTGCACCAAAGAACCTTGCTCAATCAATTCGGGAATATCAACCCCACAAATTATTGATTTGTAATGATTCTTTAGCGGGTTGCTCTTGACCGCCGAAATGGGGGTGGCAGAAAAGCCAACACGCAGGGCATTTGGAAAATGCTTGAACAATTTCTCAAAGTTTCCTATGTGTGCTTCATCAATAATGACCAGCCTTGCATCTTTCATAAGTGAAGCGAAGTACGGCTTGTTGATCCTTCTTGCTAAAGTTTCGACCATAGCTACATAGACTTGGCTTGGAGATATTGACTGGTTATTCGCATCAATTGGTTGGGCGACTATGCCATACCATTCATAGAGCGTTTTTCGTGTCTGAGCCAACAACTCAGAGCGATGCACAATTATTACTACTGGCTTGCTTGACTTTGAATTGAATCGTTGGGCAATGGCGGATAAAACTACGGTATTGTGCGTTACGGTAAAATCTCCCAAAACAAAAAGCCGATTGCCGTCTATTTCAAATCCATAGTACTTGCCGACGCCAACCTCTTCTACTTTTATACCTACATTCAAGACATTCTTTCTCTGCCCTCGCGGAGTTATTTTCCATTTTTTAGATGGTATCATCTCCAAGCTCCCGCTTATACTGATCCTATAGTAAAGCCCGACAACTCCATTGTTACAGCAAGTTTTATTTACAGGATTCTTATAGCAAGCCAGCCCTAAAGAACGAATAAGAAATATTATTCCATCAATTAGTTTTTCGCTGACACTTACGTAATCTATCGCCTTTCCATCGTAATGCCCATCGCTATCAATAAGCCCCGCAAGCAATTCCAGCCTTACTTCTCTACTTGCGCGAAGATACTCAATAGGTATGTGCTTGTTCTTAAAAAGGTCATACTTGCGAGCAAATACTTTACGCCACCTACTTACCCTGCCACCTCCAGCATCTTTTAGGTGGTATATTGCACAGTTGCTTTTCTGTGATTCTACCCTTATTTTTAATCCATTTCTATTTGCGTAGTCATACAGATAGTCAATAACTGGCTGATCTGCGCTTGTTACTGCATTTCTGTCAGAATGTCCATCTCCAAGCCAAATACCTAGATAGTATGGCTCTATAAGTAACTCATCTCCCTGTCCGTCAAAATCTATCGGAACACGATACCCCTTGGCGCAATGCTTGAAGTTGTTATTTTTGAGTAGGTATTCGCCAACGGGAATATTGACAACCTCTCCTGGCGCGTACCCGCATACACTCCTTACTCCTGTCATGCGCAGGCTAAGTATATGACTTTCATTTACCGTATATGGATCTCCTTTTACGGGAATTATTTCATACATCATTTCTTCGCCAGAAGTAGTAGATAAAACCCTCCTTGGAGTACTATCGTCACCCATAAGCACATCGCCAATGACAATATCCTCTACGTTTTTTATAGTAGCATCATACATTAATATTTTCGTACCTGCGCTCAGGCACTTCCCCCCACCGGTGGCTAACTGAAACATGCAGCTATCAACTCTCGTAAGTTCATTTGCAAGTTCCGAAACAGCACGCTCTTGGTATGGTCTTAATTGCTTTGGCGGGCGGTCAGTATGTAAATCGAGCAGGCTCGGATTAGTTGTTTGTTGCATTATAAGAGGGGACATTAAAGGGTGAATAATTTCTCAGTGCTGGACTTACTTGCTCCCGACTTGCCATTAGCTGATAGTGAGCTTTTTACATCAATCTGCCAAATACATTTAAAATCTCCTGGCATCTCATATTCGCTGACGAAAATAGAGTGCCCATCCGTCTTTCTATCCCTGCACCAATTGTAAAATAGCTCATGGTAAAAATTTGAACTATAACCGGTTGTGCCATTATATGGCGGGTCGCAATAGATTACAGAGTTAGCAGGAATGCGCATATCAAGATAACTGCCGCTTACGAACTCGCAGCCGGCAAG
>JAULBY010062567.1:0-10293 GCA_032358315.1 Ophiocytium majus | reverse complement strand
TTTACCAGAGCACAGTTGAAGTTGTAATACCCATGAAGCAGTGAACTTTACCAAGCTTGGTAAAGTTCACTGCTTCAAGCACCGGCAGCACCCATTGCAAATCGGAAGTACAAGGAGGCGCAGCAGCAGCGAAGCAGCAGTGCTCAGCAGCAGGTGCTAAGCAGGCAGCACTGCTGAGCAGCAGGCACGGCCACTGCGCAGAGCTCTTGCAATTCTTGTGCAGAAAAGGAAATGCATGCGGGGGCACCTCTGCCCCAGACACGTGTACACGGACGGCCCTAGGAATTCCCTGAAAATGCTGGCGGCGCTAGGCGGCGACACCAGCCAATAAAGGCCCCCCCCTCCCTCCCCCAAAGGGCCTCCCAGCAGCTTGCTTGAGCACGCGCTGCGGTGTAAGCAGCAGCAGCGAAAGCCAGTGCTACAAGCGGCCGCAGCCGCCGCTCCCTATGTGTACAGGCAGGTGTTTTGGGTTTGTGCGCTTATTGCTGTCACTTTCCACGCTGCTCTTGCTGACCACTGTGAGCGCTCATACTGCTGAGCATTAGCTGCTGGTGCTGAGCATCACCTGCCAGTGGTGCTGCTGAGCACTGCCTGCTGCTGCTGGCACCACCTGCTGCTGCTGAGCACTCTGCTGCTGCTGAGCACCCATGGCCTCTGCTGAGCATGGCCCGCTTGCTGAGCACCCCCTGCTGCTGAGCACCACCCACTGCTGAGCACAGTCTGCCGCCACTGAGCATGGCCTGCTGCTGCTGAGCACACTGCCGCTGCTGAGCACACTGCCGCTGCTGAGCACACTGCCGCTGCTGAGCTCAGCGTGCTGTTGCTGAGTATGGGCTGCCGCTGATCAAAAGTCGTCGCCCCTGCTGAGCACCTCCTTGCACGTGGGCCGCAGCAGCACCGTGTGCTCGTACTGCGCCACATAAGAGCCCTGCTCAGCACCAGCAGCAGCAGCAACAGCATGGCACAATCACTGGTGTGAGTTGCGGTCATGCATACTTCGAAGTATATACTTCTGAAGCACATGCATGTCATCCGCACAAAGTGTTGATGCTGTATACTACTAGTAGTTTTATTTATTTGCACTTTGGGGCGTGCAAGAGCCCATGACATGTATGCCAGCACGCTCATTGGTGGCCATGGCACGTGGCAACTGCAGGGCAGAGAATGTCAACGAACAAAGAAAGGGCTAGCGGATGCCAGCAGGCTACCTAGGGCTAGACCTGCAATGGCAGGTCACCCTACTAGTAGTTTAAGTAGTATACAGATGCAGTGCCTTCGAACCAGGCCATGCTGCATGCTACACAGTGCTGCTGTGTCGCCGACCAAGAGCACAGCCCTTGAATCAGGCTATGCTGCACGCTGACACAGTGGTGCTGCTACTGCCGCCGCTGCGTAAGAGCAACCCCTGTGGTGCCCCCCTGAAAGCAGACGCAAACATTATGGAGGTGCGGATGTGTGTTTGCCCCAGGCACGGCAGCGGCTGGGCTCTGCAGCCATTTATTAGCATTTGTATTGGGTGTCCTCCAATGTTTTAGAATAAGAAAACTTACAAACTTTTTAAAACTTAATGCGTACCTCGTAGCAAGTATTTATACATGAAGTTTTTCACTTTTCCCTGGCTGGGCGCACACACATAGCGCGCATGCGCGCGCACCCACCTTGATGTCACACAGTGGCGGGTACGGCTGAACCACGCCCGCGTCGCACAGTTGCTTCAGCGCGGCCAGGTACTTGACCTGTGAACCCAAGTACATTACCCAGGTATCCGGCGGTCCCAAGTACATCAACCAGGTACCAGCAGCGGGCAGGGGGGTACAGAGGCAGTGAGCGGCGTTGAGGCCTGTGAGAGTGTGGCGGTATTGACGTGGCAGGGAAACCAGGGCAGTGGAAGCGGGATTAAATGCTAGGCACCCCGTGTGCCCACTTGCTATCCATCGCAGCTGCCTAGAGCATTCAGACCAGCATACTGCACATCCGATGGTATCAAGTGTTCGTGCGCGCGTACACTCTGCATGCCCTCAATGCTCCTATGCCCGCAAGCGCAAGCAAACCAAGCTACACATACACATGCGCGACGGGCCAGCCGCACCGCACTACCTGCGCAGGGGCTGGCAACTGAGAAAGTTCAACTTGACACTTGTGTGTTGAATTTGCCGCTTGTGTATCGGTCCACAGAACACAGGGCATGTGCCGGTACTAACTGTCAGTAGCCTATGGGGTGGGTGGGTGGGTGTATCGGTCCACAGAACACGGGGCCATATGTGCGCACCAGTACAAACTGCTACTGGTATTACCAGTAGCCTAATGAGGCGCGTAGGGTGTGTGTTGAAAATGGTGAAATATCAGTATTCGTGGGACCAATACCGTTGGTGCCCAACCACTTTCTAGGTTTATACTAAAGTACTTGAAGTATTTGGAGCCACTACCTCAACTATCGATTATAAAAAAGGCAAATGAGGGCCCGTCAAGATATGATAATACGACTCCTGGTGTTGCGAACATTGAAGTTGAAGTTGGCATGTGGTGTTGAAGTTGCACACCTGCTGGCTTCCCAGTGGTGCTGTTGACAACTTGGAATTGAAGTTTGTACTTGAAGTATACATTATTGGTCATAGGGAGATGAGGGCATGTGTATACACTGTAAGCATATACACTTCAGAAGTAGATATAATTCAAGTACAAGTTGAATTTGAAGTTGCGCACCTGCTGGCCCCCGGTGGCGCCGTTGACAAAGGTGCTGCCGCCATCGGGACGCTCCAGCCAGCGCCGGCAGAAGGCCAGCGTGCCTGCTCAGCAGCAGTGCAGCAGCAACAGCAGGGCACGCCAGCGCCCACAGTCAAAAATCTAAGTCCTGTGTGCTGCGCAGCAACAGCACTTGCTCAACAGGTGCCGTTGGCGCTTCCCAGGCAGGGGCGCGGTGGTCAGCATGCCTTTGCAGTTGACTAGTGGCAGACAAGTGCCCCTGAGAGCAAAATTGTATTGGTGCGCACGAGCATTGAACGGCAGTTACAAGGCAGTTACACGGCAGTTACAAGGCAGTTACAAGTGCCAAGCAGCGCCAGGCGTGCTGAGTTCACTGCGGCGGCGAGTCCAGCTGCACACAGTGTACCAGTGAACACCAACAGCACTCACCTGAACCCCAGTCCGCGCACAAACATGAAACCGTACAAAGAGCTGATGCCTTGTACTTCGGAGGTTTATGTTCACGCAAGCAAACCACATGGACACGCTGGTGGGGCAACGCTAACAACCAACGCAAGATATGTGGTTAGGGAGTTAAGATTTAACAATTCACAACCGCCCACAGATCAAAGGTTATAATCGTTATTTTGGGAGATTTGAAGATGTCGTTTTTGGTTATAATGCTCACCAAATGTCTTGTTGATGTGGCCAAGCAGCTGCTTGGCGCGCGGCAGGCGCAGGGGGACGTGCGGCACCTCAAAGTTCTTCATGTAGTGGCTGCACTCCATGTCCTGCGCATGCCACACAACAAAAAGTAGAAAACAGGAGTGTTACTTGCAATGTGAAAAGGAACTATGTGGAATAAGGTGTGTACAAGTTGTCATGTAGTGGCTGCACTCCATGTCCTGTGCATGCCACTCACCTCGATGACGTACCCGCTGCCCGGGGAGCCAAAAATCTCAACTAACAAACAACCCTGTAACCTCCAATGTGGTGTGAGTTCAACTCCCGTGCCGGTACACCTCATCAACTTCAACTGTGTGCTGGGTGCACGCTGCTGCTGCTGAGCACTCACCTCGATGACGTACCCCCTGCCCGTAGAGCCAAACATCTCAATGGTAAAGAACTTCAACATCACCAACTTCAACTATGTGCGGCCGCTGAGCACTGCCGCTGCTCAGTGCTGCTGAGCACTCACCTCGATGACGTACCCCCTGCCCGTGGAGCCAAAGGTCTCAATGGCGAAGAACTCCCCCTCCTCCATCTTGGTGGCATCGCCGCCCTTCACAATGGGCACGCTCTTGCCGGCGTGGATCTGCAAAATTCGAGTGGTGGCAGCAGCAACCATGGCGCATGTGAAGGTGATATACAGCGTATATACGCACAACATATGGGACAGGTTCAAAAAGGGCACGCTCTTGCCGGCGTGAATCTGTGAGATTCGAGTGGTCGCAGCAACAACGGGGGTGTCCAGCAGCAGGTACCGCGAGAGCGGTGCAGTGCTCAGCAGCTCGGCACATGAGCCCAAAAACACAGTATGCGGCGCACTTGTGGCATAAAATTATGCTGATTGGAGTACATTGTACTCCAAGGTAAGCAGTACATGTTCCTACTTTTGAAGTATGTTACAGTGTTTGATGAACGTGTTATAACTACACTGTCACCCATCGCTACAGCTGCAGCGTCAAAGGTACTGGAGGCGGGGCATGCGTGGGGCTGCTGCTGCTGAGCATGCACCTGGCAGGGGCCGATGCGCAAGTTGAAGTTTGTGTATTAGTCATGGAGACATGGGGGCATGTGGGTTACATTGTGGGAGGTTGAAGTTAATGGAGACATGGCACACGGGCTGCTGCTGCTGAGCATGCACCTGGTAGGGGCGATGCACATGTTAAAGGTTGTAATGAGTTATGTAACTTATGTTGAAGTTAATGGAGGAGCATGCACACGCGTGAACTGCTGGTGCTGAGCAGGCACCTGTTAGGGGCCGATGCGCAGTTGAAGTTATAGGAGACATGGCACATGCGGGCTGCTGCTGCTGAGCACGCACCTGGTAGGGGCCGATGCTGTGCCCGTTGAGGTTCCTGCAGCACTTGATGGGGTACGTCTTGCCGCCGATCTCCACCTCGTGGGACTCCATCACCTGCTCAGCGCAATGGCAGAAAAAAAGGGGTGTGACCACACATGGCTTGCACTCATGAGGAATGATATGAATAATGGTACAGTACTGTTGGAATCTAAGTCCTGCCCGCGGTGTCCACCTCGTGGCACTCCATCACTTGCTCAGCATGCAAGCAAAAAAACCAAGTGTGTGACGACCACATGGCTTGCATTCATAAGAACATTGTATCAAGCCTAGCCCCGGATCCCCACCTCGTGGGCCTCCACCACCTGCACTCTCAGCACAATGGCTAAAAAAGAGGGTGTAACCACATGGCTTGTACTCTACTACTAGTACTACTACTGTATTATCCCCAAATCTCCACCTTGTGGAACTCCTGCTCAGTGCAATTGTAGCAAAAAAAACAGGTGCGATCACATGACCTGTGTACAGAGAACATGGTAAATGAAGTATTAAATACCCCAGATAAATGATGCATTGTCATCAACACTTGAAGGTACAGTGCACTCGCGATTCAGTGCCGGGTAGTGTCACGCCTCAGCACCCCACACTAAAGCGAGACCCGCACTAAATCAGATGGGGCGTTGTGTATCATCTACTTCAGAAGTACTTCAAAGTACTTCGAAGTATATGGAATTATGTGGCCTGTGACAGGCCTTCGGACCCCGTACTAAACCGCATACCGCACTAAATCAAAGCGAACTACATCGCGAGTGCTCTGTACCACTGGTGGTGTACTACTTCACTACGGTATGTGGCATGCTCACCAGTACTGTAACAAGTACATTGCACAGTGCCATTAGAACCTATTTTGTGGTACCAAAACTGGGGGTGGTGCAAGCTTTCAGGGGCCAGCCGCATGTGTCGGGCGAGTCGATGATAGGGGAGCCAGTAGTCATGCAGCAGCTGCACCTTCTGCTGCCGCACTGCAGCCACGGCGCTGTCAGCAGTGCCTCTTAACACCATAGGCCACAGGTACAGTCTTGGTCTGAAGTGGTCACCTGGGGCTGCAACATGTACCATTGATTGGGTGCCTTCCAAAAAGTGACGTGCCCCCCCCATTGTTTTGCGCTAGCGCGCTGCCTGCTGTAGTAAATGCCAGGGTGTGTTACTGATAAACTTTAGTTGTTACTACTGTAGAAGTAGTAAGTACTACAGGTAGTTGTTTGAATGGTTCCCAGAGTAACGGGCCCCCCTCATCATGTTCACAGAGTTTCGACCCGGGCGACTGCTTCGCGACAACTCTGTACACACACAGGAGCACCAGCATGGTTTCTTTTTCGGACTGTGCACACGGATACCATCCATGCGCAGCATTAGTGTTTTTGTTAGCTGGATCTCATGTGGTCATGGCGACCACTTCTGAACAAGACGGTGGTTAGAGACGTGTGTACAGTAGTTGTTTGAGCGGCTCCCAAAGTGACGGGCCCCCCTCATTAAGTTGATCCTCCCAAAGTGTCAGCTCGAGGGACTACTCCCGGACAAACAGATCCGTGTACTTCTCCTTCTCAGTGTACTACTGCTGCAGTAATGAAGTGCTTGGAAGTACTACTGTAGTGTATACGAAGGTACAAAATAGGTTCCAGGTGGTCTGGGCGACCACTGCGGCACAAGACGGTACCCAGACACCTGTGTGCGGCCACCTGTTGGAATATTTGCACCTCCAGCTCCAGTAACCGCCAGCGTAACAGCAGCTTACAATCAGTAACTGCTCAAGTGTGTGGCACTAAGTGTGCGGCACGACCATTTCGCCCAGTAGATACTGCGCCATTTGAGCTACTCACGGCAGCTATGCGTGCGCAGGCGCCCACGCGCCACGAAGGTAATGAACTACTTCTGTGTGTCAACAACGCCGCCGCGCCTACCGGCCATGGGCGTGGCTGTGCCTACAGTCCTGGGCCCCCTGCTTTTCTGAGCACCTCCGGCGCGGCTGCCAATAGGTCGCTGTCAGGCTCGCGGCTGTTGTCAGCACGGCAGCCGTGCTCAAAAGCCCACGTGCGGTGATGGGTCACGGCGTACATTATACGCCGTACAAACGCCGTACAACAGATGTCAGCACGGCGCATAACGTGTTCCTACACGATTGTACGGAAAATACGACGCCATTTAAAAAGCTTTTGGGCATAAAAGTACGTAGACGTATGCCATACTCTGTACAATGTATAACATGCGTTGTACGCCGTGACCCACCACCACGTGAGCAACCACAGCACAGTCGCCGCTGCGTGCGAGCAGGTGCAGTGTGTGCAGCGCCACCGCGCCCATGCCCCAGGTGAGGGCCCATCGCATGTACTACGTAGTACGTGAGGTAATCGCGGCGCGCATGGATGTTACAGGCGGCATTCGGTCTGCCAGCTTGTGTCGGTTGGCCGACTGGCGCTTGCGACATCGCTGCACGCCGCAACTAACACGCGTACATGCGACGGGCCCTCGCCTGGGGCATGGCGCGGCAGCGCTGCACACACTGCACCTGCTGCACGCAGTTGGCCCTCATTACGGGCATGGTGTGGGGGCACCTGCTGGCGCGCAGCGACGACCTAATTGCGGGCGTATGGGCATTCCAGCACGGCTACCGTGGCTGTCAGGCTCGCGCCTGCTGTCACCACTGCAGCGGTGCTCAAAAGCCCACGTATAGTGATGGGTTACGGCGCATGTCAAACGCCATGCAACATACTTCGAGAAGTATTTAAGTGCGGCACATAGCGTGTTCCTACATGGTTGTACGGCAAATACGACGCCTTTTGAGACGCTTTTCAGCATAGAAATACGTAGACGTACGCCATACTCTGTGTAACGTATAACATGCGTTGTACGCCGTGACCCATTTCCACCTCTGTGGCCACAGCAACGCCGCCGCTGCGTGCCGGGCAGGTGCAGCATGCGCGGTGCCCGCAGGTTAATGTCCCAGGTGTAGTGATGGGTCACAGCGTATGATTTTCGCATTATACGCCGTATAACGTACGTAAATACGCCGGTTAACGTATACATTACACGGCAAATACGCCGTATATCGCGTTTTGGGGCGCAGAAATACGCCGTATTTTGTACTTCTAGAAGTGTAATGTATAAACACGTTATACGCCGTGACCCATCACTACCCAGGTGGCATCGCCACTGCGCGCCAGCAGGTGCAGTGTGTGCAGCGCCCCGACGCCATGCCCCGGGTGAGGGCCCGCCGCATGGATGTCATGATGGCCGCGGTGCGCAGCAGCATCGCAGGCGGCATTCGGTCCACCAACTTGTGGTGGTCGGCCAACTGGCGCTTGCAACATTGCTGCGCGCTGCAGCCATGACGACGTTCATGGGGCGGCCCCCTTACTCGGGGCATGGCGTGGGGGCGCTGCGCACACTGCACCTGCTGGCACGCACTAATTGCGGTCGCATGGGGACCTGCTGCTCAGCACTGCTGCCGCACCTGCGCCGCTGCTGCTGTGCTAAACAGCAGCACCGCACCACACCGGTGCTAATGCTCAGCACCGCTGGAGCACCGCACCCCCCACCTGCTGCCACCCGCTGCCTGCCGCTGCTCTAGCACTGCCGCCGCCGCAACCAATGGCGCACTGTCGCGGTTGCCGCGCCCAGCACCAACGGCGAGCTGGACAGCGACACATTGGCGCGCTGGTGGGGGGGCATGCACACGTCTTTCAGTGCCTGTCATGTATGGTGTGCTGACGCGTTGGTGGCCGCAGTGCGGCAGCAGCAGCTGGACCGCCTGGCATGGCAGTGCGCCCCCATGCCGGGCAAGGTATGGGGCCACTGAGCGTGCTAACCATGACGGCGATGTGACAACAGACCTAGGAGGTTGCTCAGTGAAAGGAAACTAGAGGGTCACGCCCAGATGCCGTGCCTGGGGCAAAACGCCATGACAGGCCAATGGCCGTGGGTTGATTTGCCCACCTGGTCAAACACCAGACAGCCCCCACACCTACACGCGCCGATCGGTGAAATAAACCTAAAAGGTTGCTAAGCCCAGACACTGCTGTGGCTGGGGCAAAATGCAAGGCCGAAGCCCGTGACGCGCTTTTGTCCGCCTGGCCAACACCAGAGAGACACATGCGCGGGTCAGTGTCCTTTGTGTGTTTCATGACGTTCAGTGCGGTTTGGCCGCGGTTTTGCTCGCTTGAGCGGCTGGAACGTGCTGGTATATGTGGACTCGTGGTTCTTGGATTTTCCTGTAACTTTACAGAGCTTCGCCTGGGCGCGGGACCCTGTACAAGTGGTGCGCGTGATTGGGAAACAGCATGATCAAGCATGCTGTCCCTGTTGCTACCAACAACCTTTCCTGTACTTTCATTGTATCAATCCTCGATATCGTTTTTCGACCAGCCTGCACGTGCCCAGCACAAGGCCGGGCAAGCACCGTTGTGACAACGGTGCATGTGCCATGCACTGCCGAAGATACAGTGCGCTGCTGGTTAAGCCACCTGGCGTGGCCACGCATTAGGCGTCCGCAGCACGTAGATGGTTTTCATTCATTTATTCATGGTGGACGGTTTTTGTTCATTTATTCATCAACTATGACAATGTGGATGGTTTTCATTCATTTATTCATCGTGGACGGTTTTTGTTTATTTATTCATCGTCATCAACTATGACAAGTCGAGTGCGGATAAGGGCACCGCACCTGCTGGAGGCGCCCACCCGCATACATGTCAACACACTTGGTGACAACATACTGTGAAGTACCTATAGTGACATGGATACCACTACAAGTACAGTATATACTTCAGAAGTGCATGTATATCAAGGCTGCACTGTACGCGGTATGTGTCAGTACGTCCCCTGCCGGATGGCGGTTGTGCTGCACAGGCGGCCATACCCTGTATGTGACAAATTTGTGCGAGTAGTACCTGGCGGGCGCCATGCGCACATCAACTGCTTTTGCAGAGGCGCACGTGAATGCCGCTCGCACACAGCCCTCTCCCCTTCACATGCACTGGTGCACATGAACCTACTATTGCCACATGTATACTGCATACTTCATAAAAGTGCCTCGAAGTATATACCTATACGCTATACTACGTAGTATATGGTATTTAGGTATAGTAATACAGCGCTGATACTTCAACAGCACTTCACCTCCTGGATGGCCTCGCCCACATCGCACAGGCGCACGTCGATGCCACTCGCACGCGAGCCCTCTCCCTTTCCCATGTACTGAAGTACTTCACATCAGAACAGCAATGGCATGTGCAATTCCTGCCCCAACATGAGAATAACTGTCACAAATTACTGCTGAATGTACCCACCAATTCGATTTTCCTCTCAACGAGGGCCCCTCTGTCAGGTGTAGGTGCGGTGTCTGACAGGTGCTATTACCACATGCATACTTCATATGGTATAACATTGAGGTGATATGCAAACAGCACTTCGCACAAGTAAGCCCTGTTGGTAGTTGTACTCTGAATCACCCCCAGCCCTCAAGGACACTGACCGGCGCGTGTGGGTGTGGGGGCTGTCTGGTGCTTTTCACCAGGTGGACAAATCACCCC
>JAULBY010062556.1:0-10294 GCA_032358315.1 Ophiocytium majus | reverse complement strand
CCCGCCCGACTAAATACCCGTAGTATGTACTTGGTGCCCACATGCCCCCATGTCTCCATGACTAATACACAAACTTAAAACTCCCGCGCTAGCGCTGAGCACCTGAGATCACAGTTTGAAACCGCAAATTCCGAAATCCGTGAAGCAGCCTGGACGCAGCCTGACCAAGGCTCACACAGGGAGCACCGACGACCAACAGTGGATTCTGCTGGTTTCCTAGGGCAACGGCCGGCCACGTGGCGCCGCTCCCACTCGTGGGAGAGCAGCCTTGCACGTGTGGCCCGTCGGCCTCGCTGTCGACAGCGGGGTCTGGGCGTCGTATCAGAGTTGCCGCTTCAGGCCTCTGGTCGATGCACTGGCGACGGCGTGCGTCTTGCGCGCGCTGTCAACAGGTTACCCGGGCGCGATGCTGTGAACCTGTGCCGGCGGTACCTGAAGGCACGTCCTGCCGCACAACCCTGACAAGTAAGTACTGCGGATTTCAGGTTCTTTGGCGTGTTCACCAAAACAATACACCAGTCACCAGCCCGGTCACCATGGTAGTCAACTGCGTTAGGTCGTCGAGAACTTGCAGGTGATATCATGCCATCTGGCAAGGCGGCGGGCACGGTGGCGAACCCCAAGCAGCAGCAGTAGCAGCAGGGACCCTGTCCTCAGCCTCAGCGATGAAAAAAAAGAAAAAAAAGTTCGCACCTGCTAGCAGCCGCCGGATCACCCCCTTCAGGCCTGTGTTGGTTGCCGTTTACCGTGTGCACATGCGTGCACGTGCTGATTTGCGCCATCACCTGGTTATCTAGAGCTTGATCAGCAGCAGGTGAACTGTTTTGGTGGACACGCCAACCCACCTGAAAGTCTGTCCTGTTGCGTTTGGACACTGGTGACCAGGCAGGCCCACTGCCCGGTCCGCCCCCCCCCGCAACGGGGGCCTGAGACAATTTAGCCTGCAGACCTGAGTGCAGCCATCGTTGTCGTTGGGGAAGGATCGCGAGCCGAGACTGCACAGCTCGCGGAAGCCGTAGTGGCTTCTCTGGTGGGGGTAACCCTTCATAAGGTGGTGTCCCGTCGACCCCACTTTCCAGAGTGCCGTCCAAACCAGCAGCAGTGCGTTGGACGCACTCTTTTTCCCTCACGATTTGTGGTCTCCACCTTGTTGTGGTGTGAGGGCTTCGGCACCGAGTATAACCAACCTCGGCGCTTACCAAGAGAGACCCTAGCAAGACTTCTGTGCTGCCAACACTTGCGTGCAGCACAGTACTGGTGTGCGGTGGTTTGCTCGAATGTATTGCCTTGGTTCGCGAGCTTCTTCAGTGCACCAACGGCGTCACAGACGAGCCAGTTGTGCGCTGTTTTTAGATGTTTGCGGCTGCCTCTGTCGGCAGGCGTCATTCAGCGGCCTTGTGAACAGTGCCTACTCTGAGCTGGCATGCTGCTGACACCAGTTACTGGCACAGGCAAGTACCTCGAAGTATAGCGCTGACTTGCTGTACCATGACAGCTGCCTAGAGATTTGCCCGAGGCCATTGGCATGCTTCCAACCTCCGCACGTGTGCACCATTGCATTACACGTGGCGTTCTATACGCTGGCAACACACAAATGGTGGCAAATACAGGAAGTATGCTAAGAAGTGTATCTACTTATGTGAAGTACATGGCCCGATGCCGCACCAAGAGTAGTTCCTACTGCGTAGACTTTGATGCACATCCTGCAGAGCTCCGTGAAGAGGGCCACAAGAAGCACACCGAAACAGTGCATGCGGGACTTGACCGCTGCGATTCTTTGCGGCAGCGTAACGGTAGTAGCGCCGCTGATGCCGTCCCAAGCACCCACACCCGCTGTTTCGGCCCACTCCTTCAGAAGTACTATAGTTAGTGATGGGTCACGGCGTAGAACGTTTCTTACACGACAAACAAAATACGGCGTATCTCTACGCCTAAAAACGCGATGTACGGCGTATCTGCCGTATAAATACGTTCATCTCTATACGTTATGCCGCGTATTTACATACGTTAAACGGCGTACAATGCGAAAATTGTGCGCTTTGACCCATCACTAACCATAGTAGTACGTCACATAGCCGCAGGACCGAGCCTCGCCACGACACACTAAATGCGGGACAGCCAGGACCTCTGGTGCGCTTGCACTTGCGGACACTTCGACGCCGGGCAACGGCGAGGCTGATGAATACGAGCATGCCAGGCTTCCCTTGGAGTATTGAGCATTGCCAGCTGTTTTGCTACCTGTCTGACTTTCTGGTCACACGCACCGTGTGCAAAGGGCTTTCCGCGCCCTGAGCGGAGTTTAACAAGAGTACGAGCATCCCCCTGTGGCGACAGAGGTGTGAGGGGCGGGTGGGTCCATTGCAACATGCGGGAGAGCGGGGATGTCTCCCTGCGCACTTACACACACTTCAAGCGTATGCTTTAAAAAAACACATGTACACATTCATTGAACTCCGCCTAAGGCGCGGCAAGCCCTGTACACATGGCGTGCACAAGACTAGAGAAAGCATGACCAGAAATATGTATGCACCAGATGGCACCGTCGGCACGTGTCATGAAGTATCATGGAGTACATGGCGCTCCCTGGTGTGTGGGGGGAGCATGGTGTTCCGGGAGCTGGGGGGTGGGAGCAGGTCCCCTGGGACATGGGGCTGTAATCCGTTAGAGTAGTGCTCTGGCAACATGCCAGGCTTCCCTGAGAGTAGTGAGCATTGCCAGCTTTTGTTACCTGTCTGATTTTCTCGCACCGTGTGCAAAGGGCTTTCCGCGCCCCAAGCGGAGTTTGATAAGAGTACACACATGGTCACACGCACCGTGTGCAAAGGGCTTTCCGCGCCCTAAGCGGAGTTTAATAAGAGTACACACATGCTTCGAAGCACCACATACTTTAGGCACTGCCAGTAGTATGTGCATACATGTACTTGAAAGTATTTCGGTATTTTGAATTATATGAAGTGTTACTGGAATACAGTACCATGTACTTGACTGAAGTAGGTGGATACCTCTGAAGTACTTCAAAGTACAGGCTTGTATGGAACTCCGCTTGGGGCATGAAAAGGCGTGTGCACAAGATATGCGGCTTATGCATGTCAAGCAAGCATTACTCATACCGTATTGGCCTACACGGTACTAGCATGTACACACACATGTACATACCATACATATATGGCAGGTCGGCCCGCCATAGGATACACCGCCGTCTGAAATCCCTACCTCATATTATATTGTACATCAGTACCTAAGTGTTGATAAGGGTGTAATAGAGAGCGTAGATTATACTTCAAGTATATACTTCTACTTCAGCAGTACTTCTTGAAGTTTACACATGTTTCCTGTGCACAGCATGACAGCCTGAAACAGATGGTGCGGTCTCGCTGACATTTCAAATAGCAGGCGCAAATACGCAAGTGCTGGTATGGTGGAACTTACCACCCTCTCGCCTTTCGCCTTACCGTCTGTCCAAGTCCGCAAGCGGCGTGCTGATCAATTGTGGTAGCAGTGCTAGCAGCAGCACTATTTGCGTGCTCAGCAGCACAAAGAGCGTCATCACAGGCACAAAAACTCTAGGTCACATTGAAAAACCGCGCGCTCTCGCGCGAAGCACCTGCCCTGCGCCGCCGCCGCGCACACATCACCGGCGGCGCCACCAAAGATAACTATTTGCAGCGCAACTCTCCTACAAGCCCCCGGCAGCTGCAAACCAAGCCACAAGCGTACGCACGAGTCCGTACCGCTGTGCACTTCTCTGCCTGCCGCCGCCACTGCTGCTTCTGCCGCCGCTGCTGCTGCTGCCGCCGCTGCTGCTGCTGAGCACTGACTAGACGGTGACGCCCTTCTTGGCGAGGTCCTCGGCCTGCGTGAAGGCCATGTTGTCGGGGTTGAACTCGTTGAGGTGCTCCTCAGCCAGGATGAATACCCGCTCCGCCTGTCAACACCGGCAGTCAACGGGGAGGGAGGGGGGGGGGGGGGCATGGTTATCGCTCAAGCAGTGCAGGTGGCTGTCTGAGTCCGCACAACAGCCCTGGACAAGGCCACGTGCATCATTGAAGCAGCACGGCGTGCAGCACCAGCAGTCACCGTCGTGGGTCACCGCCATGGTAACTAACCAAGCAGCAAAGGCGCGTTCAAGTGGGCACCGCCACCGCCATCACCCAAGCAGAGCAGGCTGCTGATGTCAACACAAAACCGCACGGCAAGTGTGCACAATCAGGCAATGGTGACTAGACCCCCCCGGGCCAACATCTAGCACCCTTTCGGCAGTTGCGCCAGAGCGAACCTGGGGAACAGCAGTCCTGTCCACGGCACCCCACCACCACGAGACGCGCTGCGCTGCTGCTGCTGCTTGCGCCACTCTGCTGCTGGCGCTGCGCTGCTGCTGTTGGTGATGGCGCCACCGCCCCCAAATCCCAACCAGACAGCCTATCAGCACTTCAAATTCAAATTGAGGTTCAACTTGCCTCCGTCTTGAAGGCGCCCAGCTCCTCAGCGTCGACGTCCTCCACATACTCCGCAGGGCTGCCGCCCCAGATCTGCTAGCGCCAACTTCAACTTGTACTTCTACTTGAAGTTGTACTTGAAGTGAACTTGCCTCCGTCTTGAAGGCGCCCAGCTCCTCGGAGTCCACGTCCTCCACATACACCGCAGGGCTGCCGCCCCAGATCTGGCGCGTCGGCACCAGGGTCCCGCTCGCGAGCACGCTGCCCGGCAGCAGCACGCTCTGCTTCTCCATGATAGCGCCTGCTCAGCAGAACAGGCAGCGGCCGGGGACCGTGCTCAGCAGTACATAATGGTGCCGGTGCTCAGCAGCACCAGGCGGTGGTGGCGAGTGGCAGTGCTCAGCAGCAGCAGCGGCTTGGGACGGTGCTCAGCAGTGGACAGTGGAGGCGGTGCTCAGCGGCAGCAGGTGGTGGCAGTGACAGTGCTCAGCAGCTGCTGACACGTTCATAAAACTACCAGCAGCAGCAGGCAGTTTTTAGCGGTTGGCCGCCAGCTCACCTTTGCATACGACGCTGCCGCGACCAATCCTGCACTGATCGCCGTATAGTAACTTCTTTTGAAGTACGTTATAGTACGCCGTATGTACATGCTGGTACCTCATTACAGCGTGTAAAATGCAAATTTCGCGTGCTGGTACCCATCATTACAGTTTAGGGAACGCGATTCGGCAGGGCTGGCCGCCAGCTCACCTTCGCACACAATGCTGCCGCGGCCAATCTTGCACTGGTCGCCGATCATGCAGGAGGTGAGGGAGCAGCCCTCCTCGATGACGACGTAGTTGCCAATCACTACCTTGGCGGGGAAGCCCGTGCTCAGCCTGCGCGTGCGAAACCGTAACGAAACCGCCATGACACCGCCGCAGGCAGCGCACGCGTGAAACCCACATGAAACCGCCATGAAACTGCCGCATGCAGCGCAGGGCGAAACCGCCATGAAGCTGCCACAAGACCGCCACAGGCAGCGCAGGCATGAAACCGTCATGAAACTGCCGCGCCGGCGTTGGAGCCGGCCCGGTGCCCTTAGCGCCTCTGTTAGATACTATCAATACCCGCTGCATGTACTCCGAGTACCAAGTCATGCCTCGTGCCCAACACACAAACTTCAGCTTTGCCGCGGGAATACCCATAACTTCAACAACTGCTTCAACTGCATGCGGCAAGGGGGCACAGAGGCCCGCACAAAGTGCAAGCCTGGCGCGGGCAGGTAAGGAGGGAGTTGGCTCACCTGGCGTTAACAAAGCCTGGTGGCAGGCAGGTAGGGAGGAGTGCGTGCGTGGCACAAGCTCGGTTCAGCTGAGCGCAAGAGTAAGCTGTTCAACTCCAGACTAAGCTGCTTAGCCCATGAGTGAACTGCTGAGCACGAGGGTGACCTGCTGCGCGGAGGTTGCACCACGGCAACTCATAACTTCAACATCAACTTGAACCGCAACTCACTTGGTGACGGTGTTGATGACGGTCTTGTCCCCAACGCTGGTGAGGCCGCCCACCTGCAACCATTAAGTCATTCAGGGGGGGGGGGGGGGGCGAAACACCAAATGGTCAGCGGCGCTGCTGTGAGGTCGGCCAGTGCTAGTAATAAATTTTCATTTTTATTTTCTAGTCAGGAGCGTGTTGTATCTTGACATTGAAAGTCAACAGTGGGCGGCCAGGACATGCGAGGGGTGTGTGCAACATTTTGTTGTACGTGAACTGGTATGGAGGTTTGAGCGCCGCTGGAAGTCCCCTGTTCAAGTGACAACACAATAAGTGTGAGGGAAGTCACTCTCGGTGCCACCAAATACAATTACCACGGCTAAAAAAAACCCACGTCAACCAGTTCAAAGTACTTTGAAGAACCGGTACTTGAAACTAAATTAAATCTAAATCTAATATATAAATAAAATGTATACTAGCCTGCCAACTACCGTGGTGGGTGAGAGCACTGCACATGCGCAATTGAAGTAGTTTTTCGCGGCATGAAAGTTCTCAATCGGACACCTCTGAGGAACTTGCACTCCCCCAACCTTGGCTGGGTCGTATGTGGCAACGCTAGCAGCGCGAGACTATACATGCGCATACACACACGTACTTTAATTTAACTCCGCTTGGGGCGCGGAAAGCCCTGTGCACATGGGGTGCGGTGGATGAAGTCGAACAGTACTCATACCGTAACGGTCTACAAGGTTATACCAGTGCCGCTTGGCACCAAAGCGCCCAGCACACATGTGCATATTCAGCGCGCTTGTAGTGGTATACATATTTATACTTTAACTATGCTGCCAGTAGTAGATGCAAGTGGGACATGCGGTACATTACTGTAGGATATACAAGTTATGGTACAATATGCACAGCATCTGCAGTTATGGTGTGGGCACACCTAGCTACCCTGCACGGCAACTGGAGCACCCCAAATCTGCGCGCTCACAGCCACCTACCACTCTCGCAGTGCCGCTGGTGCTGCACACGGCATGACGCGTGCCTGCAGCACGCGGGACACTAAACCGGCACGTTGCCATCTGAAATGGCGCGTGAAACTATGTGTGTGTGTGTGCACGCAGCTCACGCTAGGCCCGCACTGTATCGTAGAGGTCGCTGTGTACACAAATCGTGTGTGGTCGTGTGGTTTTGGTGGCATGCCTCTGGCTGCTACATACAAAAGAAAGAGTGTCTGTATGCCTGTATGTTTAGCAGCCTTGTGCAAGGAGGAGCGATCACATCTACAAACCCCGTGTGGACGTCGATGCCTGCCATCATGTGATACTTCAAGTACTTGAAGTATGTACCTACACACACATGGGCAGTGCCCGTGTCAACAGTTGCAGGGAATAGGTGCTGCTGTGCTCATGTGAGTGGATGGTGGGTGTGCCGCCTGGCCGCACAGCACCGCACCTACAGTGGTCACGTCCAGCTCCATGCACACGCTACTATAGTATACATACTTGAATTATATGTACTAGGTAGTATGAAGTACTAGTAATATCTATGTGCATGTACCACATATACAGAGACGTACCACATGGAGGATGGCGCTTTTGCCGCCTGGAAGCACAGCGCTACACCAGTGGCCATGTCAGCTGCAACACTGGCTGGTGGCCTGCCCTGGCAGGCCACCAGCTCTAGCCTGTCGGCCGCTCAGGCCTGCCTGCTTGCAGCACTTTTTGTTGTTGACCGATAAAGCTGTGAGTATGTCTATGGGGCCGGCATAGGTGCCATTACATCATGCTGGCTTGCTTGGCCTGCGCCGTTTCACGCCCACAATCGCCAGTAAGTGCAGGTACTATCGAAAAATAGGAAAAAACTTCAAGTGCTTACATGTACGAGTTCTTGTACCGGTGCTTTCGATGATATGGCACCTGTGTGCAGAGCGACGAAGAGCACGTTGGCGGATTCATGTACTTCTTGTATCACATAGCCTGTACATACATCCCCTCTTGAAATATAGAAGCATACCTCTAGTGTGTGTGTATATATATAGGTATAAGTGCTCTTAAAAACATTAAAAGTGCGTAAAAAAATACTGCAAACAAACAGCACTCACGTGGATGGAGTTCTTGTCGCCGCGCAGCACCGCGCCATACCAGATGGTGGTCATGTCCACCAAGTCCACCTCTCCCACCACAGAGGCATTGGGCGCCACAAAGCAGTTCTCGAAGTCCTTTTTGGGAGCCTTGCCGTTCAGGACCATGAGAGGCCGGTGCCTCGCCACTGCACCAAGGGGGTGGTGTGCGTGGAAACAAGCACAGTTGTCGGCATTGCGGCATTGCGGCATGGCGGCAGCAGGTGCGGAGCTTCGCTGTGGGGGACCTGGCTGAGAGCAGGCAACAGGTGCACTTGCGCTGCTTGACAGGCAGTGACCGTAACGAAAGAGTGGGGCTTGGCACCAAGCAGCATACGCACACACACGCTAACCCAAGTGAAGGCCGCCGCGCTGTGCACAACAACTGTGTGTGCGTCTGCTCCGCGCGGTATCTGGGGTGTCGGCATCAATTCAGCAGCCCAGGTCTTTCACGCCCACAACATCAGCCTGCACCACAGATGCGGTGGCGGCATTCTATCACCAGCGCACACAACCCCATGCCACCACCAGCGAACCCCACCCCCCCCGCTGCGCAACCCCGCCAACAAAACACAGTGTCTGACCCCTTACCAATTTCCTCCCCTGGTGGCGGCAGTGTGGCCACCTCTGAGGACATGCAGCGGGCGGCTGCGGTGCAGCCAGGGGGCTGCAGCCGTGCGGCCCCGGCGAAAGCGGTCCTTGCACCCCTCGCCAGCATGGTTGCCGCTCTCCTGCTTGCAGCCGCCGCCAGCCAAGTGCACCCCCTTAGCTGCAGCCTAATTTAAAAAAAATTTAGACCCGGGATCTGTCGTTTTGCCAATGCGAATCCAGCAGAGGGGAGCACCACAAAAGCAGCACCGCTCCAGCCACACAAGGGAGGTGGCGTGACGCTGGTAGCAGCAGCAGGGTGGCGTCAGCCACACCGCCATGCGCCATTACGGACCCTGCCGGTCGCCTGGCTGCCGCAGGCCGCTGTTTTGTACACAGCCGAGCTTGAGTCGTTGATGCTCTTGGAGGAGAGACCCAATGCGATGAGCGATGACCCTGCGGCAGCTCAGGAGGTTGCGGCTGCTGCGGGAGACAGTGGAGCAGGGTCCGCCGGCGCAAACGAGGTGACTGCTTGGCCCACATGTGACACCTTGTCACAAGTGCAAAAGTTTCAGTGATGCCAGGATGTTACCGCTCGCGTTCGCGCCAAACGCAGCAGTGCATCGGTGCATCGGTGCTGCATGCTTGATGTCGAGCGCGTGAGTGGACACGACGGCGTGGCGCCATCACACAGTGTCCACGCCCACGCCGTTGTATCTTGGGGAATACGTGCAAGAGAACCAGCGGCAGCAGTGACCTGTCAATGCAATTCTGTTCCTGGTCAACCACTCGCTCACAGCAAAAGACATGCATACGAAAACTCAATCTGGGAGCGATATGACAGCAGACAGACAGCACAGACATAAACGGTTGCACCGTCAAACACGAGCTGCCGACAAGTGCTTGTCATGTCGGGGTGCCACACTGTTGCCGCATGTCAGTCAGTCGGCACACCAAAATTCCGCAAGCACACGCACAGCACATATTGCCCAGCCAACATGTGTGCATTTCTGTCCACATCCACACACACTTTATCACACAAATCCACTTGCTTCACAAGACTCACCCCATGGGGGGTGCCTCTGGTGGCAGCAGCAGCTGTAGCCGCAATCCCCCCCAACCACGGTGCGCTGCACGTGCCAATGCCCCAACAGCAGCTGCACAAGCGCGCACTAGCTCCGAGGCACCCACCCATTCCCCCTGCGCCACTTTGAAATTACAGTCATAATCTCTAAAAATTTTCATTTGTACATGTAGCAGTGTAAGAAACAGTCAGATCATAGTTGTCGATTCCGCAGGTTTTGCAATCAACGTTCCTGCAGCTCATTGGGTCCCCCGTCGTTGTGCTCGCTCATAAATACTTCAAGAGTAGGAGACTCTTGGACACGCAGCTCCGCACATCGGACCACCACCTAAAAAAACTCCCCATGCGCGCCCGCCTGCCCCCGCTTGCCACAGCAGCCCCCGCCGCCGCTGGCCGACGCCGATGCGGCCGCCGCCATCGCCGCCGCCGCCGTCGACGGCGACGACCCCGACCTCTGGACAACGTTTCTTGAGCTAGACTTCCCCGAGGATGACGGAGCCGACGACGAGGACTTCATGCCAGAGGACGATGCCGACGACGACGCCTTTTTCGATGCCGAATCCGCCGAAACCGCCGAAACGGGCGACCCCG
>JAULBY010062545.1:0-10295 GCA_032358315.1 Ophiocytium majus | reverse complement strand
GCATGTGCTGGCGTGCCTGCCGCTGGTGACGGCGGCACCGCGGCTGCGGCGGCTGGTGGCGCTACCGCCGCTGCGGGTGGTGACGGGGGCAACAAGAGCGGCGGCACGGCGGCCGCCACCATGTCACCAGATGCTGGTGCCTCCGCCGCTGCTGTCGCTGCGAGTGCCGCGTGCGCCAGCCACATCCTCACTGGCGCGGTATTGACATGCGTCAGCGCAGCTGAAGTGGGTGGTGGCACCGTCGCAGTCACCAGCGGCGCCGCCATGCGCCGCAGCACCCACGGCTGCGGCGCGCCCCTGCGCCCCACCTCCAACGGCGGCAGCGGCCTGAGCAGCGGCGTGAGCAGCGGGTTCAGCAGCGCGTGCGGCAGCGGCGTCGGGAGCCCCGGGGGAGAGGAGCTGCCGCCGGTGCAGCCGCGGGCCAAGCGGCTGCCGACATGACACGGGGTGCCGCTGGCCGCGCATGGCAGCGGCACGGTGTGCTCAGCGGCAGCTGGGTGCAGCGGCAGGTGCGTGGTGTCTCAAGCTGTCAGTGCTCGCCACGGCATCAGTGGGACACCTACTCAGGCGCGGCGCTTTGGCAGCGCCCCGCTGCGGCGCCTTGCCGACTAGGCCGTGCCTGTAACTTGGAAAGACGGGTTGTTGGAGGCAAGACAACCACAGTAGCAGCGGGCAGCGCCCACGGCAGCGGCACATGTCAGGTTAATGACGACGCTTGCCGCGCTGACGACACAGCGAGCGGCTGCACCCCTTCCAGGCCGAGCCGCCCATGCCCTGAGCAGCAGTCACTGCCCCAATTTGACGTGCCATGGTGAGCACAGCAGCGTGGGCGGCACGGCTGCCACACGCCGCCACACGCTGATGCGTGCGCCACAGGTGAACCACAGGCTTGTGATCAGACCTGCTGCACGTGCGCCTGCAGCAGGCTGCGTGGTGCGACACGCGCTGCTGAGCACGTGCACCTGCTGCTCAGCAGCCCCTCTGTCATAGCCTGCTCTGCGGGTGCGCCAGTGCCACATATTAGTATTTTGAAGTAGATAGCAATTGCATACAGGCGTACCTTGTGGGCGGCTGCCACGGCCGTGCCTGGCGTGCCGCCCCCCAATGGCACGGACGGACGCTGTTACAAAGGTGCACCGCTGCATTCTTACATACAAGTGTACACCTTTTGGGCACGCCGCCGCACACCGCTAAGTGGAAATCAAGATTACACAGGGGACGCCTGCTGGTTACTGGTGCCGCTATTGCTGGTTGGCATGGTGTTCGCTTGTGCGTTTTGTTTACTGCACCACCTCGCATGCCAAGGCATGCACACGCCACTGGAGGCACTGCCAGGCAGGCTTGTAAGCCATACAAGGGCAGGGTTTGGTTGCCTTGGCTGCCCTTGCCAGCAGTGTGCTGTGTAAGGCTGTGCTTTGATACCAGGTAGCGCGTGCTGGAATGCCCAAGTGCTGATGGCCACGCATGCGGTCTGGCAACCGAGAACCCCTGACACCCCAGCCCAAGTGGAAACATCATACAGTACCTCGACAAATTTTCCGTTGTAAACACTTTCACGTCTGATCTGACGATGGGTGTGCGCAGCAGCAAATCAAGAGTGCTGCAGCAGCATCCCACCGTTGTCCTTCCGTTTAAAGCAAGCAGATCTGTTTGCAGCTTGGCAGTAACTGCAGCGCACGCACATTTGTTTATCTTTTTTCGCTTTTGAAGTCACGGCGAGCGCATGCGTGCACGGTCAGGAACACACATTAAGTCAGCATGATGCTCGCCAGCAAAGCACCAAAACCTGCTCAACAGCATGGTACGCTGTGCACTGCACACCATGGTACCATGGTGCCACACCACTAGCACGTGAAAGTGTCACGCACCTTTTACGCACGTACATTTATGTCGCCGCGCATGCTGCTCACCATGAAGCATGCCTGGTCGCCACTGTCTGGTCATGACCAGCTCGCCACCGTGGCGCGCGCGCTGAAGGCGGCGAACGTTTTTCGGACCGTTCCCCATAGAACAGAACATTCCAACGGTTTGTCTGTTTCTTTCTTTTTAGCCTAGCCTTGTGGCGGCGTGAGCGTGGGCGCCGAGGGCATCCTCTGCTGCTGGCAGGCATAGGAGCTGCTGCGGAAGAGGGCCGCTATGATGCTCGACGCGCGGTTAATCGTAAGTGCGAGACTTGCACCACTTCCCTGGTCCCCCGAATTAGTTCAGACCAGCAAGCTTGAGCACCGTGTGTGAGGCAACAACCTCGTTGTCCACCTGCCCTTCGCACAGCAGCGCACTGGCGCGGCATAACCGGCAGCTTGTGTGCTGCTGCATCATCTCTTTACCACCAGTGCCGCTGCCCCCCGCACAAAAACGGTTCCCTCGAAGAGAATGCTCGCACAACCCACCAATATGTTGCTGCACTTCTGTCTGCTGCTGCTGCTCTTGGTGCTGCTGGTGCTGCTGGTGGCCGTGGTGGCGTTTGGTGGCGGCTGCTGCTGGTGGCGACTCTGGTTCATGTGCCGGCGGCATGCGAGCAGCGGGAGCTGCAGAGAGGCCCCAACTCTGGAGAGTTTGCCGTTGACGCGCACAACAAGGGCATCACAGCGATTGGAGGCCTGGACACGGTGAGCGCTTGTAATCACTTATCTATAGCGATGCTGTTTTTGGTGTTGTGAGCGAGGGGGGCATGTGCGTGCTTTGGAAGGCAGCAGCTTCTTACGGGGCCAGATAGCATGATTGGAAGTGGAAACACTTCAAAAAAATCGACGTGTTGCATGCATGTGCGGGCATGCACGTGCCATTGCTGTGTGAAGGGAACGTCGCACCTGCGTCATTACCACCTGGTGGCAACAGTGATGCGGTGCACGCTGAACTAGGGCTCAACACGCAGAAAGCGACAATGCATTTGTGCTCGCATGTCACGATGGCGAAACCAGCAGTCAGGGCGCCTGCATGAGGTAGGAGCACTCAACTGCTGCGACACTGCGGGCGACAGCGCAAGCATGCACGCCTTGTGCCCGATTGAAGTGCTGTACCACAAAACAACTGCCGCATACCGCTGGTATGCAGGATATAATGCATGTACTTCGCATACAGCTAGTACGGGCACCCCGCTTGCCGTCTCAACCACACACTGCCAACATTTTCTTTTTGGGGGTGGAGGTTGGGTCAGTTGCCAGTCAACCCAGGTGCACAGCCTGAGCGTGTCATGCAACCAGCATCAATGCTATTTATTGATGCACCAGGCAAAGGTCAACTGTGACTGCAGACCTTCACCATGGCATTGGCTTGCATTACTCGTGTACTTTGGAGTGCTCAACCACCACGTAGAGGAAAGCCGTTTGGATCAAATATTCTTTGACGTTGTGAGGTTTTGCAACGGCTCAACACTGAAAGGCCCAGCAAATAATGACAGGAAACTATTACAACCGTTTTCATAGATAACAGGTGGAAAAGACTGTTGCTGCGGCAGCTTGTTCTCCACCATCTGTGGTTTCCGCAGAATGTCAGTGCGCCTGCGGTGCTCAGGTGGTGATTATGGCAGTGCCACTTTTGACTCCTTCATGACATGCAGCGACACTTGATATGCGCACTGTTGCAGCAACCGTAGTTCAAACAGCTGGTTCGTACTACGTGCGCACGCTTGTGCTGCAAGTTGCGCAGGAGTGTACCTGTGCCCGTTCAGCCTGCCTCCGGTCCTAAGTGCGTCACTTGGGGCTTATTACAAGTAAATTTTTGCCGGCCCTGATACTGCCCTGAAAGGCATCATGAGCCAGGACACACACCAACGTGCCAAGGCACCAACTACCGTAAATGCCTTGTGGTGGTGGAGGCACATCCTTTCCTGAAGTACAAGCACTGTACACCTTTATGTAGCACATACCTTTAAGAGGTACTACTACTTCAGAACTACCCACTGCCACGGCATGTACTTCGAAGTACACACCGAGGACCATACCTCCTGAAGCACATGTACACCTTTTATGGAGCACATACCTCAAACTACCTACCATGTGCACAGACATGGCCCATTTGTTTCGCGTCATGTTTGTGTGCGCCTGGTGACACGGTGACGCGCGCACATCTGCCAGGCGCCCAAGCTGCGCGGCCTGGACCTGTCCTTCAACCGCATCCGCGCCGTGGAGGGCCATACATATGTATGGTATACCTATACTTCGAAGCATGCGTTATACACATCATGCATGTAGTACACCTTAAGTACCTTTGTGTAGTCCTGAACTGTTATGTGCGTAGGTATGGTACACACAATACCTATACGCCGCACATGTACACACACGTTATGTGGTGGCACGGTGGCGCAGGTGCCCAAGCTGCGCAGCCTGGACCTGTCCTTCAACCGCATCTGCGCCGTGGAGGGCCTGGAGTTCCTCAAGGACCTCAGGGAGCTCAGGCTCTACGGCAACCAGCTCGCAGCCCTCGAGGGCAAGGGTGAGACACTCACTGAGAGTCGCAGATGAGCGCGTCACATGCATGCATGCACACCCACGCGCCGCCGGGACGCGGCCGAATGCAGCGCTAGCAGCTCTGGGGGGGCTGAGCGCAGGCAGTAGAGCTGTACGGCAAGCAGCTCGCGGCAAGGGTGAGAGAGTCACACACACGAGCGCGTCGCATGCACCCACCATGATCATCATGAAATGTATTCCATGTGTGTGCAGGTGACGTGGGACGGCAGACGTGAATGAAATTTCATGAATGTGTGATTATCGCGCCGCAGAGGCGCGGTTGGATGCAGCGCTGGCAGCGCTGGGGGCCGAGCGCAAGCAGTAGAGCCGCCGCCATGTGGTGCTGTGGCTGAGAGCAGCGAGTGTGGCAAAGCGGAACGCGGTGTAGCTTGGTGTTAGTGTGGGGGGCACATTGCTGCCGTGTGCGCGCAGTCCACCCCTATGCAACTGCCTAGGCATGCGGTAGCCCTGGCCTTGGCTGGGCTGCCAGTGCTGCCCCACATATGCCATCAGTTGCAAATGTGGCGCGGACTTGAGCACTTGAGTTTGCTGTGACTTTTCGGAAGTGGTGCACTGTCACCCCGCTCGCGTCGTTGCTGCTCTCGGCAAATAGCATGCGGCAGCACCTGCAGCACCACTGAGGTGCAAGTGCAGTGCAGCGTTGGCGCGAATGTGGACGCTAGGGAAGTGCACACGCTGCGCTTTGACTGGCGCACCCGCGTGACGACGCGGGCGCGCGCACCGCAACGGCACCATGTTAACTCCACCACAGAATCGAACCTCGTGCGTCACATCTATCGGCATCAATGTTAACATGAACTTCAATTGGAAATGACCAACATACAAACTTCAATTGCAACTTCCAACTTGCTGCGCACCTGCAGCACCAGCCATCCCCCTGCACGGCACTGTGCAGGCATGCATTTTCCATGCCACTCTCCGACAGCCGCCGCTGTGCCGCCGCGCTCCATGGTGTGCAGGCCTGCGCGCGCTGGCGCGCCTGGAGGTGCTCCTGCTGCACGCGAATGCCATAGCGGACGTCGCACAGGGCGCGCTGCAGGGGCTCAGTCGGCTGCGCGTGCTCAGGCTGGACAGGAACAGACTTCAGGTACCGTCTGGTCTAAGTGAATGTTGCCCGGACAACCGCTTTCATGTGCCAGGTATTTCAGTGGCTTCCCGTGCACATCATCCCACCGTGTCAGCTATGAAGCCGCTAGGGTACCTCACTTACTCCCCACAAAGTACTTTTGAAGTATGCAGTCGTTCACAGAAGTACGTGTAATGGTTTGAGTGACTCCCGAAGTAGCATACCAGCCCCCCCCCTTGTTTGGCTCCAGCAAAGGAGTCGAGCCGAGCAGTAATGCGCGTGCGTGCCCTGCGCGCACGCCTTGACGATGATTTTGTCGCCGGCGTGGGCTGGGTGTAAAGCTTCGATATGGGTGTGCGCTCACGTGCTGTCCAGCGTTGCCGGCAGGCGTGACAGCGTTTGCGGCGCCTGCCAACCCTGTTGCTGTCCACACGTCCACAGCTTTTTTTCCCATGCCTTCAGACATGCGTGTACCTGATTCATTTCATCGCCACGTGCCGGACATCGCCACAAGCAACCAAGTATATGTGTGTGTACTTCAGCCACGGCATTTGTGCCCACTTTCAGGACGCGCAATTGCACCTACTGCAGGCTGTGTCTGCAGGTGCCCGTCACCCTGGTCCTGCATGGGTTAAAGATGCCTCCCACAGGCTGCATGCTTGACTGCACCCGCTGTACGCCGCAGGCGCTCATACTCTCAGCCGCTGAAAACACCTTTCTCACAGTTCGCACTAGCGCTCCTACATCAAGCGGTGCGCGTCGCCACTGACGTCTGTCTGCCCTCGCACCATCTGTGGTGTGCATGTGGGCTGCGCTTACCTCTGCAGGCAATCACAAACCTGTCGCCCCTGTCCTCGCTGACGTCCCTCAACCTGAGCACCAACCGCATCACGTCGACCGCGGGCGTGGGCAGCCTCGTGCAGCTCAAGTCGCTGGACCTGAGCTGCAACGAAATCAGCAAGGTGCGTCGAGGGGAA
Organism: Ophiocytium majus; assembly: GCA_032358315.1. Classification (NCBI taxonomy): domain Eukaryota; class Xanthophyceae; order Mischococcales; family Ophiocytiaceae; genus Ophiocytium; species Ophiocytium majus. The sequence continues at coordinate 3,783 of JAULBY010062545.1, read as the reverse complement.
GACCCAGTCATCACACCGCTTCCTGTGTTAACAGCCTGTTGCGGAGGCAGTGAGGTACATCCCTGAAGTATTTCAGTTTTTCAGTGACGTGTGAACGTACATCAGTGCAGTGCAGTACTCCCACGTAGCAATCCAAACCTACATGCAGCACGTTTGTTTTTTGCCGGTGGGGTGAGTGTGAGGTAGGGATTCCAGACAGCGGTATCTCCTATGGCGGGACGGCCTGCCCACTCGGATGCCCCGCTCGCCTCTCGACCTGGCTGCGGCGGTGGTGGTCGCTCCGGTGGTGGTGTGGCACCTGCCCGGCGAAGGAGGCACAGTCACCCTGTGGCACCAGCTCCCTGCTGCCGCGCGCCCAAGCCGGTGTGTGTGTGGTGTACTTTAATTAAACTCCGCTTGGGGCGCGGAAAGCCCTGTGCACATGGGGTGCGGTTGATGAAGTCGAACAGTACTCATACCATAGCGGTCTACAAGGTGCTACCAGTGCCGTATGGCACCAAAGCGCCCTGCCCCCCGCCAACACCTATGGTGTACGTCTCATGACGGATGGGCTTGTGTTGTTCTGTGAGTGGGCTGGCGCTGCTGCGCACAACATTCAACGCACATACACTGTTGCACCATCCATGAGAGGCTGGGTGCCTGCACAAATTGTGACGCTATAGCTCGCTTTCTGTGTAACCGTGTACCAGCCCTAGCGGCACCCTTGGTTGAACCTCAACTTCAAGAGCGGGCGATTGGTAGCAGCAGCGAGCAGCCGCAGCAGGCACGAATAGGTGTCCGTGCCAACCCTGACAGATTCTTGGTGTGTCTGGCTGTGCCAGTATCAAACTACAGTACACCGACTGCATGCTACTGCTAATAATATACCTATCGAAGCATGCCGTTGCTCGCCACTGGATGCATACATGTGTTCATGTACATGTGCCATACAGGGGCAAGTTTGGTCATGCTTTGTCCAGTCACGCGCATGCCATGCACACAGTATTTTCCGCGCGCTAAGCGGAGTTCAATGAAAGTCCACTATCACCTGGATACAAGCATACAGTACCCTCGATGGCACGGCGCGCAGCAACACAGTGGGCGCTGCTGGCAGGCTGGAGTAGCAGTTCCACAGCTCAGCCCAACCTGCGGTTCCCCAGTACACTGGCGGCTAGTCTGCATACGTGACAGCGTACCAGAAGCACACAGTGACTGGCTAGGGTCCGTGGCTGCGCCATGCGTGCCTCTCGGCTTGTGCACACGGCGCATGGTCGCACGGACAGTCACTGGTGCCCTGCGGAGGTGTTGGGCCCCCGGCGCTGGTGGCAGTCACACAAAGAGCCTACCCCACGCTGTCTGCGATGATGAAAAACGGGTGCCTTATTCACACACACACACGCGCACCATTGTATTTGGCAAACTGCTGGGCACTGGGGTGTGGGCTGGGCTGCTACTGTGCAGCCTTCCCGTGCGTGCCCTGGTGGCGTGCGCCCCTGGGGGCCTGCAGCCACGAGAGTGAGCACGGTGCAGCTACGCGCTGTCGCCTCTGGCTGAGCACGTTTGCTCCTCCGGGCTTTTTGCGCGCCACGTCGCAGGTGACTGGTGTTCAACATCTGGCGCAGCTGGAGGAGCTCAGGCTGGGTACAAACCACATCACGGACGCGTCGGGTCTCAAGGGTGAGCTGCTCGGCACCGGGCGCACAGCCTGACGCAAGCGGCGCCACGGATTGAGCACACATACTGTGCAACGTACTTGTGAAGCTGGGCGCGGGCAGCACTTAGCAGTGCACCCCGATGGCACCTGTCTAGCCGGCACCGCGTGTTTACCTGTCATACCGTATAGCACGGAGTATAACGAGGGGGTCTTGTATAACGAGGGGGTCGTTATACAGCGGCATATAGCCTTGTATACCGAACCCCCGCGAGGCTGACTGCGCCTTAATGACGACAACGTGGGGGGGTATTCTATACAAATATGGGTACTTTGTATAGCACGGGTGTGTTGTATAACGACCCCCGTGCTAGCAACAGCAGACCCCGCCGTTGACAACGCGGGGGGTCGTTATACTCCGTGCTTTACGGTATGCTTCAAATAAAACATACTTCTTCAGATGCATATCACTGTTGTATGCGAAGTACTTCTTTGGATACAGCACATGTAGATTACATTTCTTGATTTTTTTCCTTCTCATTTTTGACTTGAAATACTGCTGCACGGTGCCCATTACCGCGCAGGGCTCACGGCGCTGGTGACGCTGCGGCTGGACAACAACCACCTCTCCAGCGCAGCATCGCTTCCGCACCTGCCCGCGCTGTCCGAGCTCTACCTGGACGGCAACAGGCTCACAGCCGTGGGCGGGCTCGCCGCGGCGGCGCCGGCGCTGGACTCTCTGGACTTGAGCCGGTGGGTCGTGTGCTGTGATCCCAAGTTGAAAGAATCGTTCCGTACTCATCGGTTGGTCGGGTCTTCTCTTGTTCCCAACAGCATACTATGTAGTGGTACTTAGCTACTGGGGGGTTGGTTTACTGGCGCTACATTTGTTGCATCTTGGTACACCCATGGTGCAGCTAGTTTGCTGGTGCCTGCCTCGACGCGCAACCGCGCTGGCATGCACACAACGACAGCACCTGCCATCTACCAAACGTTTCTTGCTTGCTAGAACATTACAACGGTGTATCTTGGGCTATACTGTACCTAGTCAGTAGTGGTACTGTGTACTTGAAGTATACACTTGAAGTATGTACTTGGAAGTGTACTTGAAGTACAGTGCACTCGCTATTTAGTGCGGGGTAGTATCACCCTGCTGGCACCCCGCACTAAAGCAAGACCCGCACTAAATCAAATAGGGCTTTGTGTATCGTTGTGTATCGTTTATATAGAATCATGTGGTATGTGACAGGTCTCTCTAAACTAAACCACATACCGCACTAAATCAAAGCGAACTAGATCGCGAGTGCACTGTATGTATATGTACTTCCGAAGAACATGTACGTGTATGTGTATACTGCAATCCAAGTTAGCGTGTGGGTTCACACGCGCACACATCTGGACAAGTGACACATGAACATCCATCTGGTGGGCAAGCACTCGTAGGGCGCCTTGTACGCAGTGAAACCATGCCTCAAATGCAGCTAGCAAACATTGCTGCCGCTGCTGCCGTGCCACTGCCGCTCAAACCGGTGCTGCTGCTGTCGCTGCCGAGCAGGAACCGGCTGGACAGTCTGGACGCCGTGTGCACGGAGCTGGTGGGCCTGAAGGAGCTTCGAGAGCTACAGCTCGCCGGCAACGCGTGCACAGACGGCAGCACCAGCGGCAACAGCAAAAACGGACGCGCTCGACGGCCGTGGTGGCAAGCGGGCGTGGCGCGCACGGCCCTGGCCCACGTGTCACGCTTCGATGGCGTGCCAGCAGACGCAGCACCTGCCGCTGAGCACGAGGTACGTCCCACGCGTCCCCTCAACGGCGGCCATGTCTTGCTGTGGCCGCGTCTGCCCTCTGCCGCGTCCCTCGCACCCCGCCCCCGGCACAATACACTGGAGTCCCATGCGCCGCACCGCACTGACCCGCACGCTGCCGTGGCGTGGCTGCCGCTGACACCGCTCCCCACCTCCGCACAACACACCGCAGCCCCCCATGGACTGCACTGCATGTTAACCCGTGCGCTAACGCCGCCGCCGCGCCCCTTCCGCTGAGCACCGCAGCCAAGCACATGCTCAGCAGCCTCAACATCAGCGGCTCCAGCGCACGGCGCGGCGCGCCCCGCCTCGTCGTGGCCGCCGGCGCGGCGCCCCGCGTCCGCAGCG
>JAULBY010062544.1:0-33687 GCA_032358315.1 Ophiocytium majus | reverse complement strand
CGCCGGCGGCTGCATGCGCCACCCCCTCACCAGCTCCCGCCTGCGCCACCCTACCGTCAGCCGCTGCCTGTGCCGCTCCATCGCCAGCTCCTGCCTGTGCCGCCCCATATCCAGCCGCCGCCTGCGCCGCACCAGCGCCAGCCCCTGCCTGTGCCGCCCCACCCCCCTCGCCAGCACTGGCAGCCGCCTGCGCCGCGCCAGCGCCGGCAAGTACTCAGGCTGTCAGTGACCGAGGCACAGCAAGTATACTTTATAAATCGAAGTACGCCATGTGGACACCGTGACCAAGTACCAAGTACTATAATTACCATATATTTGGTCTCGAAACACGCCAAATACTAAGTATATTCGTATTTTACTCGTATTTACTGATTTTATTTTATTTGCCCGGACAATACTCGACAAGGTTAGAGGTACCGGAGGTGCTGCCGGTGCTGCCGGTGCTACCGGTACCGGATGTACTGCGGGTAAGCGGTGGTACGCACCGCCAGTTGATGAACAATATGCTGGCATGGCATCGTTATTTTGGCCCGGCAGAAGTAACTGCCCCGGGTGACCACTGTTGCTAGTACCAGCGCTCTGCTAAAGCGGGGCCAGGCGCCCGAACTGGTGGTGCAGTATGACGCATGATCAGCCATTCAGCTGCAACTTCTGTGCATGTTGGCACCAGTGTGGCCGAGCTGCGGCATAGCGGCTGCCCTTGACGCGCAGCTCACACACAGCTGCGGCTGCTATTGCCACATACCTCTACTGGCCGCTAACTTGAAGAGAGCTGACAAGTACCAGCAGCACCAGCACAGGGCCCGGGCGCAAAGGCTGCTGCTCAGCAGCAGCAGCAGCAGCAACGCACCCAGCCACTCGCACTTCAAGAAGTTCGGCGGCGCACGCTGCATTTTGCCATACCATACTGTATACTACGTAGTATATGTATAGCAATACACTCAGTCGCAAGTTTGGAGCTGGTGCTGGTGTCTGCGTCTGAATGCACTGCAGAGACAGGTATGGCACACAATGGCCAGACTCGACAACTTGCACCATACGGTGGATCGACTGAGTTGTGCAGTACCGTGGGCAACGGGTGCATGATGAGCTTGGTAGTCAGTACTCTTCCGCATGAGAAAACACCCCTTTTTCACAAGTACAATTGCAGGCAGTGTGGAAATGTCATGAGACTCCTACATTTAGGTATGGCAAGCAGTATCATCTGTACTTCAACTGGTACGTAGTGTGGAGTGCGGTGTACGGCAATCGCAAGGCAGCATGTGCGCGCGTGAGCGCGGAAGCCTCCCTTACTTAGCAACTGGTATGTAGTGTGGAGTGCGGTGTACGGCAATCGCAAGGCAGCATGCAGACAAACAATTTGAAGTAGCACCTGAGCTTCAAACCGAGTGCCACTGCACCAAACTGTATCACAGGCACGTGGCCTGACTGATACCCAGTGGTTGTAGCTGCTGTTCAAAGGTAACGCACCCTCCAGAATAGGCGCGGAGGTGTCAATGGGCTTCGCCAGTATCATGTCTGGGCTGCTGGCTGCAAATACTTCAAGGTACTTCAGAACCTTCAGCCACACATACTTCAAAAGTACTCCAAGTATGCCCTACCTGCGTCTCTCTTAGTAAGGCGCTGAGCTGTTGAGGCTGACTCTCAGCCTGGGCTAGCCACCTGACTCGGTACACACAGCAACCCGAACCGCCCGCCTCGCCTGCCACAGTGCCCAGCTCTAGGCTTCTTCTTGTGACGAGGTGCCAACGCATACCATTATGCAGAGCCGCACACGCTTCACAGTGCCCGGCAGCATGCAACAAACGGCACCCGATGACATGCCCGCCATAAGCTGATTAGTGTTTATTAATAAACAATTGTACGACCAAAGGGGTGGATAGGCAAACATCATTGTGGCTGGTGGTGCGGCACTGACAGTGCCAGGTGCATCGGTATGTAAGACGCTTGCAGTGCCGATGCTTACTAGTGCACACTGGCACGCTGCCAGCCGCGCAACACAAACACCTGATGAGCCGTTAAGGACTGGTGTGATCAGGCTGTACACAAAAAAATGAAGCTGACAGTGTCGTAGCATGATGCCGCTGCAGGCTAGGGGTCTGCGCCAAGGGCCTCGTGGAAGGAGGGGACACTTGGGATAAGACCCCCCTTAGGTGCCACCTCTGCTACAACAGTGCCAACCCGAACGGGTACGCATTATGGTGTCTCGTTTGATTCACAGGTGCGCTGCGCCGCTGCACACGCCAACCTTTTCAAGTTGAAGAAGCACAGCGCCCCCAGCGCACGCGGCGCGCGCCGCACGCGCCCGCCCGCCGCACACAGACTAGTCCACACACACCAGCCCTCAGGCGCAAGCAGGAGCCCGCTGCGCTCAGGCGACGGGGAATGGCACGGACGCGCCGCCGCCGCTGCTGCGGATGACAACAAAGCTGGGGCGGGTTGCGGGCGCGGCGGCGCCCCGCAGCCTGATTTCAAACGCACCGAGGGCGTCGACGGCGGTGCCGGCGGGGACGGCGATGGAAGTCAGCACCGTGCCGGCGGCATCGGCGGTTCCGAAGAGGGTCAGGGTGGCGCCCGGCAGTGCCCCGGTGCCGCGCACGCGCATGTCACCCGCCTTCCAGGTTGCACGTGCGACGGCCAGCTGCAGGCGGCGGCGGCGGCGGTGCGGGCGGTGGTCGGACGGTGGGCGGCGAGCCCGGGGGGGAGGGGGAGAGAGGGAGTCGGTTGGGGCCATGTATGCGAGACAGTGTTCGCGAGAAATGCACTTGGCGCGCTGTGCTGACTGTCAGGGCCGGCATGACGTTCCGACGCGTGCGAGGGCAGAAGCTTGCTGCAAGGAGTGCTGGCACAGCTGGGGCGGAGCTTTGCCACTCAACGTCTTTGTAATGCGTGCGCATGTGGGGCGGCGCTACTTGTACGCTATGTGCGCTTGGCATGAAGTGGCCGCTGTTTGCAACGACAACAAAGTAGGGGGCACAATAAGTAAAATTTGCTCACATGTGTGCAGTGCCCGCTGCACAGCAAATCAGCATATGTGCACGTGTGTACATTCGGTCGGTGTTTACAGTACTCAAGTAGTTTACCGGATTTCATACGGTGTTTGCATGTGTTTATACCATGTAGTATAGTTTAAACGTACTTTTGCATTATATCAGCCGCACATCATTCTTTGAACCACGGGCAAGTAAAGACGCTGCTTTTTTGTACACATTGCGCATCAATGAAACACTCCCACTTTGTAACACGTTCACACGACCTGCTCCATTACAGTACACGACAATTCGTGTTGCGTGCACACGACACCGCCTGGGCACGACAGCGCCATGTTGCTGACTTGTTTCACCTGGTCCGTGGTGGTGAATGGGCCATACAGCTGCGGCGGGCCGTAGGGGCCACCAGCGACCGACGCCGTGGCCACCGTGAACCAGTAGTTGGTGCTTACGGCCAGCCCCCGGAAGGTCAGAGGTGACCTTGGTGCTGTGACGGCGACGCTGATGGGAGCCACCGCGGCTGCCGTCGCGTACAGCTGCACGGGAAACCACACGGCAGACAGACAAGCACGCGTTGCGCCTGGGTTTTTGCTGGCACACCCCTGGTTCCAGGGTGTCAGCTGGGGACGATTGCTTCTAGTATACTTCGAAGTATGGTACACGTGTACAATTGCGTACATGTGCACATGTTTTTCTACAACACTCCGCGTGATGTATGTATTCATGTTGTAAAAATACACATACTTCTACATACCAGCAAACATGCATGTAATCTATAGGTGGCTATGCGTGTGCATGTACATGCACATACACATATACTTCAAGTATACCCCATGCCCACTCCTGCTGCTGCTGCGGTCACTTGCAACGCACCCCCCCAGTGCCCAAGACTCACCTACCCGCACGCATGAACAGTGCGTGCATGCGCGTTCCTACCTGAGAACTATGCAGGAACAAGTACAAAGAGGTACACGCATAGCATTCTAAAACATACTACTGCTGTTAGTTGGCACGCACGGTACCATGCCAATGGTAATTGTGAACACCTGCCTCACCATTATTGCAGTGCACAAGTCGGCACACCCCGGCTGCCACCACAATGGCGGCCTCACGCCCTGGTACTCACCACAACCTGGTACTGAACAGCCGCGATCCCACCGCTTGCGGGTATGAGTGCAACAGTCAGCGCGGTGCCAGTGGTGACGGGAGTGACGGTGATGCTGGTTGGCTGCGTTGGGAACGCAGTGGCGAGGATGGGGAAGTAGAAGCCAGAGCCTGCCAGCGGCGGCGCAGTTGCATGGTGGGCATGGCACGTGCATTTATGTGGTGGTTGGGCATGACACAGCTGCGTGTGGGTATGGGCAGCGGCACTGCCAGTGCCTGACATGTTCCTGACATTCAGGACCATTGTCCTGGCGTGCCATGACCGGTGAACTGGGCAACAACACACAGAATAGAAACGTCTGCAACGGGCATCGCGGTACCATGACAATCGCAACGCAACAATCAGCGGTACTGTACAAATGCACAAACAAGAAGTTCTCTCGGTATGAACCAGAGAAAAAGCATGGCAAGCCTCATTCTCGACGATAAATAAGCTAGTGCGTAAGATGGCAGGCTTGTGGTTGGCTACACACGTCCACTAGGTGCTACCCTTGTGGGTGCCATGTAGCGCCGCTGCCTGCGAGCACGTGTCCCAGGGGGCACCACTCACCCTCATTGATGCTGATGCCGGTGGTCGCAAACACAACCCAGCGCACGTGAGAGCGCGTGGCAATGGGTATGCCGGTGGTGGGGTTGTACTCAATGGCATCTGCGCTGGGCAGGCGTTGGCCGCTCTGCGCGCACAAGCACCGTGGATTGGGGTACAGGTGACTGACCATGGTGTGATTTGCACGCTGGACGCCGGCCTCCGCACACGCGCAGCATGGTGGGTACTTGCAACACTTTGCTGCCAGGGCAGACGTGCACACTGTAAAGCACCTCCAACAAATACTACAGTAGTACACACATTTTTTTCATACTTTGTAGATCTAGGTACCGTTTATGGATGGTACCTAGATATCTGCTTGAGCAATAACACCGCTGTGGTTATCTTGAAAGATGTTTCGCAGCCGCTGGGGTGCCAGGGACACTCAGGTGCTCTAGGGTGCGGATCTTAGAGCTGACTGGTATGACGCACCAACAAACAAGTGACACCGAGGCTACAGCTGCCAAAGGCCCCCACTTCCATGAAGTTTGTGTATTGTTCCAGGGACATGGGATCATGTGTGCACCGGTACAAACTACGTGTAGCCTAATCGGGCGGGTAGGGTGCGCTCAGCGGCGAGACGTGGTTGTACACATGAACGAAGTGCCCCTGTTGCTGCACATGCAAGCGAGCGGTTGCTCCATGCAGAGGTAGGTGAACAGAGCACCCCCTTGGCAACACCAAGCTGACAAGACCACTGGCAGCAGCAGCCTTGGCACAGTGCAGACATGGGCACTCACCACTGGCAGCGGCGCCGTCGTTGCCAGCGTGTCCGTCGGCACAATGGTGTAATACACAAACAGGCTGGCGGGCTCGGTGGTGAGCTTGAGGCTGCCGGGAACACCCACAAACTGGCCGTCCACGGGCGCCGGGGTGGCTGCATGCGCCGGGCACGGCGGTTTGGGCCACAAAGGGGGGGGGGGGGGGGGGGGGGGGGGGGGGCATGAAGCGTGCGCGGCAGAGGCCATGAGTTGTGGTTAGTGATGGGTCAGGGCATATAAAAAATGTGTTTATCAAAACGCGACATGCGGTGTATGTGGTTGTGTAAACACTTTGTTCACATGGATACGTTGTATGCCTGTGCATGTGGTACCGTACTGAGACAGTGCCCATCACGTGGCTGGCAGGTCAGGCGCCGGCATCCCAGGCATGCCAGTTCCAGCATATGCGCCAGCACACAGCGGATACCCCACTGCACACCCAAACTTTATCCCATCACCCGTCAGCACGCTCACCAGTGATGGTGGGCGCGAGCGGGTCCGGCACCTGCACCGGCGGCAGCCCCTGCACGAAGGGGCCACCAAGGATAGTGGGCGCGCCCGTCGCGGCCTGCGACGCGCTTCGAACCTCAACCACGTACGACGCCGCATCGCGCGCGGCGTCGTACGGAAGCCGTGCCGACGTCTCCGACACGGGGGCCACCACACCAAACTGCGCACGCGTCGTGCCGCCACCCGCCGGCGCGGCGTCTATGACGGCTACGCTGTAGGCGACCACCGGCGGCGCGTCGACGACTGCGGCCACGGCCGTCCATGTGATGTCCACGGTGCCGCCGGCAAAGGTGGCGTCAAAGTTGCCGGGGGCGGGCGTGAAGTCCGCGGGGCCCTGGCGTGGCGGTGTGCAGAGTGGCGCACGCGGTTAGGTGGGGGATGGGAGGGAAGCGGGGGGGAGAGGGCTGGCGGGGCGCCTGTGTGAGGCAGTAGCGGGTCTGGCGCGGTGCGCCGGGTGGAAAAGGGACCAATTGGCTGGGGCCAGCCCCCCCCAGACTATTCAAAGTTACCCTACCGGTGTACCTCACAAGTATGTGTGTGGTGTACATGTGTACCTGGGAGTCCAAGCGCGGGCCCATTGCAAAGCTGGCCACTGTGTACCACCAGGCCAAGCACGGGCATCACATGCTGCTGTTGAAGCCAGTTCGAGGCAGCAAGCGGCGTCATAACCGTGCTACCTCACAAAGATGAGCCTGCACTAGACTCATGCAACACCTGCCAACGCAGTCACTCACTCACCAGCGGGCAGCCCCCAAAGCCGGGCCCGCCCACCTCCCCAAACTCATAAATGGTCAGGCACTGCAGGCTCGCGGGCGCAGGGTCCTCAGCAGCAGACACGCGCCCCGTTCCCGCCAGCGCCGTGTCTCGGATGTCTGCCGATGTAAACTCAAAGGTGGCCTGCCACGCGCCGGTGGCGCCGCCGCTGTTGGGCGTCGTGACGGTGATGACGGAGTTGTAGCCGTCGGCGGGGTCGGACGGCACGGTCGTGGCGCGCACGTCGCGGCGGCCAATCGCCGTGAAGGCCTTAAGGTCGGGGTTCACAATTCTGGCGGCAGCAGGAGTGGCGGCGGCGGGGCGGGGGCGGCAGTGAGGAGGGGGAGGGGGGGCAAGGGGGTAGCTGGCGTGTTCTGATGCGGTTCAGCAGCGCGTGCAGCGACGCGAGGCGGCGTGGTGTTTGGCCGCTCGTGCAGTCTGGGCTGCATGGACAGGTGTGTGCCAGTACATGTGCTGGCGTTTAGCCATGCGGGCACCCCAGGCGTGATACGGGGGAGCGCGCAATCACTGCCAATGGAGTGGCCACACGGACCGCAGCAGTGCCTGTAGCGGGTGTGTCACAGCGCCTGCAGGGCGGCCGACCACTGCAACACGTAGACTTGAAGAAGTTCACACCCAAAGGTGGTGCTGGGTAGCAAGGGAGTCTGGCCAAGCTCGGGGCCAGCGCTCGCTCAGATGAACAACGCGCAGAGAGCACGCAGTGACAGACACCTAATTTGAACACGCAACTCTGCGGGCTGCAACTTTATGGGCTCCTGTTGAGGTGTGGCAAACACAGTGGCCCGAAACGCGCGCTTGGAACTCAAAAGTCCACCCTGGTCCTACTTAAGCTCCACACACCTGAACTCGATGGCGTCAATAAAGACGCCAGGCCCGTACGTGCCAGTGGCGATGAGGCCCCTGGGGACGGCCGGATCGGCCGCCATGGACGTCACCGTCACGTCCACGATGGTGCACACGGCAACCAAAGTTGCGGGGTCGCCCCTGGTGAGCTGCACCTGGTCGCCGGCGCGCAGGTCCGGCGTCACCTGCAGGTCGGGAGCGAAGCCGGCGCCCCAGCATTCGCCGCCTGCTCGTGTGGTCGTCACAGCGACGGCGGCAGTGGCGGCGGCGGCAGCAGTGGCGGTGGCGGCGGCAATGGCGCCAACGGCGGTGGCGGCGGCGGTGGTGGCGGCGGCAGCGGTGGATGGCGGAGGTGGCGGCAAGGGCGGAGGTGGCGACGGCGGCGGCGGCGGCGGCAGTGAAGGGTCACAGTGCAGAGGCAGCCCACGCGGCGGGAACGGCGGCAGTACATGCATGTGCAGTATGATGTGGTTGGCAATGGCAGCGGCAGGGGCGAGCATACAACTGGCGGCCAGTATCATATGGTTGGCAATGGGCGGGCACAGGGCGCCAGGGGATGGCGGCAACAACGCACAGTCAATCACTGATTTATGTAAAAGGCAGCTGGCGGCAGCGGCAGCGGCAGCAGCACTGTGTTGGTTGTGCCTCACCTGGGTGGTTTACGAGAATTGCTTCAACTGGTTGGCGCAGGCACATGCGGCGGCAAGTGCAGGACGGCACACAAGGCAAAGCAGTGGCATGCATGAGTGTGCCTGCTAGCAACATCACATACTAGTAGGCGACAAGTGTGGAAACATTCGTGACCATGGCAGCCAGTGACCTCTCATGCAGGTCAAGCAGTACGGCACCTCTTCTGGTTCAGTCAGCACAGTGTACTATTTTGTGTCAGAGCACAGGGCGGCTACTGTTAGTCATGAGTTTCTGGGTCTTCCAAGACTGAAGAAAGCTGCTGGTGATTTTGCAAAGCAAGCCTGAGCCAGTATCATGTGTTCTTCAAAGGTGAAGTGGAACTTGCATGTGCACCACAGGCATGATACTGGGACAAGTCACCGGTCCAGCTCAAAGCTTGGGTCAACAAGCCACCAGCAGCACCAAAAGACAAGCAAACGTTGAAGACCACACTACACAACATATCTGGCTCCTATGGCTGCTGTGAACGATGCAGCATTAATGAACATTTTTGCCCTTGGAGTACTCACTTCCGCCAGACACGGTGGCTTTGACTGCGCCCGTGGTGTCGCCAGCCAGGTTGACGACCGTCGTTGTCACGGTCTCGCCTTCCAGGTCGGTAAAGCTCTCCGCAATGACAATGTCCCTCATGGGGAAGATGACAACATTGTCGGGTTCGACTGCGCAGCATGACAGCAGTGCACCAGCATTGCAGTGCATACGCACATGGTGATACATGTCAGACACAGTGCATGATGACACATATACTTTGGAAGTACTTCAACAGTACTACAGTATGTACTAAGCGAAAGAACACAGCCTGTGCCCAGTGTGCTGGTACATACCAACCTCCTTTGTTGGGGCCATTGCACGCCCTCATGTGCGTAGCACATAAACTACTGTAGTAGTGGTCTGCCCCCGCAAGTGGACACCAAGTGATCCCAGCAGTACTACTCGTAGGCATCCGCGCGAGCGTCAAGCAAAGAGCATCGAGTACCGGTAGCACATGCTGGGCACTTGTTGCCACTTTTCGATTACATGTGCTTGCTCATGCGCGCCTGTGGAGTATTTCAAAAGCAGTGTGCCTGGGCGTTGCCATCCGCAAATGGGTCGAACCTACCGCCGCGGCTCGGCGGCTGGCGCCCAACAGCACTGCGGGTCTGCGAGCATTGTCACTGACTCAATGCACAAGATCAAAACCTACGTAGACTCTGGAGCGCTTCACTCGCAACAACAACGCCTTTTTCCGGTAGCGCTAGACCAATCTGGCGAGGCCTTCCAGGGCGCACATGCAGTAGCCCAGGCCACGGCAGTTTGGCAGGCGCAGTTTAGCGATGGGATGTACACTGTGGCCGCGCATGTAGCGCGCTGGCGTGAAAAGCTGTCAGGTCTCCAACCTCTATTAAATCCCGCTAAGGGCGCGGAAAGCGCTGTGCACATGGTGCATGAGTGGGAAAAGCATGACCAAACAGGCAAGTCCCCTATGCCTATGGCTACAGCTATACCTAGGAAGACGGAAATGTAGTGTGCATGCACTGTGATTCAAAGCCTCGCATGTTGCCGCAGTGCTACTCTAATGAATCACAACCCCACGTCCCAATAGTATAGCGCAGGATATCGAAGCTGGTCATCCAGGACTGGGCCTCCGCTCTCGTGGCGGCGCCCGGCGCTGTACCCCGCCTTTGATGCGCACAAGCATGCCTCGCTGCAGAGCGCACCCTACCCGCCCATTCAGGCCACTCGTACTGTGGTTTTTCCCTGTGCGCACATGACATCGTGTCTCTGGACTGATGCACATACTCCAAGATCAAAGCCTACGTCGACGCTGGGGCGCTTGATCCCATGACAACAACCCCTTCTTCAGTAACGCTCGACCAGTTTGGCGCGGCGTCCCAGGGCACCCATGCTGGAATCCGGGCGTCTCTACAGTAAGATTCATACAAACGCTTCATGCAGCACACCATATGGCCATGTCAGAACTGGTGGTAGCAGAATGGAGCACCGCCCTCCCGGCGGCAGGTCAACCTGCCCCCGACCTGGACGCCTATCGGCACACGCCAGTGCTGAGCCCGCCAAGCGCTAGCCCGCCGGCCGCCGCAGGGCAGCCCGCGGAGCCGACTCCCTCTTTACAGATGCCTTAGCCGGTGCAAACATGCACTCATTTTCTATGTGACTATTATTATTTAGAACACAACTTCGAGTACTTCTTGAAGTACAAACTTGAAGTTGCAGAAAATGGTCCAACCAGTGTAACCCAGGGTCTGCAGGTGATTGCAGCGGCCTGCTGCAGCGGTTCAAAACCGCGCTGCTGGCTGCCAATGATCCTGACATGCGAGGGTAAGCACTTGCCTGGGAACTTCGGCGGCAGGCGCACACCCAAGGCGCTGCCAAAAAAAAGGGCGCCCGTCAGGGCCGCCTGCAAAGGAAGGGCAGCAGCGCCAGCAGCGCAGCAGCGCGAAAGCAGATCAGGCCATCGCTTGCAGCAAGGCACTGGACAGCTGCATAACGCGGGCATGGGCTACGTCGTCTGGGATGGTAAGCAGGCTGATCATCACTGTGTGACCTCCCGGCCCCCACTCTGCATGAACAGGCCCGAATTTACGAGCAACCGGCACAAAACGCCCCAAGGCGCAAGGCAGGGCAGAAGTGCGAAAAGCAAGCCTGTCTGAACGCCGTTCAGTGAACGGTGTGTGCTCGCGCGCGGCCGAGCAAGCGCCTCCGCACGGTTCCTTGTGACTCAGTGCAGCGTGCTGCACCAGCGCGCGGCACCAGTTTGATGGGCATCGTGATGACCCGGAGCTCCCGGAGCGGGAGAGGACCAGCAGCGACTACTCGCATTTGCTGTCTTACCGCAGCCTTCATGCCTCTCAGGTGAGGGAGGGGAAATCAGAGTCTGCTGCTGCCGCCGCCGCGCCCTTGACGAGTTGGGTTGTGCTAAGGGGGTTGCGTGGGGCTCCTGGTGATGGCGTGAGGTGACGCTGGTTCAGCTTATCAATCAATTTACACTGGTCCTCCTCATAATCATCATCCGCAGCGCTCGCCAATCCATCAATCAACACGGTGACATGACAGCAGCGGGCTCAACGGCACTCACATCACGCTGGTGCTTGCGGTATGGTAATGCTTCGGTGTCTGCCTTGCGTTGCATGCGGGCTGGCTCCACCCTCCTGCAGCGCACTCATGGTGCTGCGCCCGCACTTGCGCGTTCGCACCCGTTACCCAGTTCTTCGTGTCATTCCCAGGCACAGGGAGAAGGGGGATTTGAGGGTGTGTTTTGAAAAAGGTTCATTGAGATTTTTCCAAATAGCCAACTTGGAGGAAGGACAGGCAGTGGGTTTATTTCAGGTGATGATAGTCAAGTACTTTGGACATGGACATGTACTGCTGCCCATATTCACACCATTGGCGTACCTCCACTGTGGCACTTGCATGCGTGATGGTCGCGGCGTCCGACTCGATGGAGCGGGCTGCCAGGCTCTGGCAGGCTGGGGCCTCACCGTGAATACTACTTGTACGAGCGTCTAACGCTTTGGCACTGAAGTGCGCGGCCACCTCACGCACCAGCGCCTCCTTGTCACCGAAGTGGCATCCGCCATTGGCCTGTCACTGCGTGTACTTAGGCTACTTGAAGGCTACACCTGAAGTACTACGCAGTACTTACAAAGTACCGTATATGAGGTGCAGCATCTTTTGTTAAACTCTGCTGAGCTTTAGGCGCGGAAAGCCCTGCGCACTGTGCTACATTTCTGTATGTGGTCTGTGTGGGGTGGTCTGTGTTCAGGCGTTACAGTGTCGAACGGATAAGTGAACGCTGGAGTGACTTTATGCTACTTGAGGCACGTATACGTGCGAAAGGGTGGGGTATACATGTCTTCTTGAATCACATATAGTTATCTATTCTACATACCATATGATGCGCGTACTTGTTTGCATCATGAGTCATAGCGGCACACCAGGGGTTTTGGGGCCAGGTGCAGAACGTGCTGAACCTGATCTTGACCGCAGGAGGTGGTGAGCGCGCTGAGGCTGATTTGAAGTTGAACTTGAAGTTGAGAAGCAGCAGCCACTCTCCGGCAACTGCCACACGCGCGCACACTTCGCATCATGCCCACAGCGCAAGTGCCCTCTGCACATGCAGACATCCAGTGCCGCAATGGCATAGGTGAAGACAGGCACATCGCCGGCCAACACCAGTGCATGTGTGATGAATTTAACTCCATTATGTGTGTGGTTTGATAAGAGCATTGGGGGTGGCGCCCTCGGTGGCACAAACGCCCGTGTGCGGCTGCGCTGCAAGTGCGCGGCTTTGCAGTTCGTCCGCTAATAGACAGCGCAACTAATGTGTTGTGGACCTGATTGCATGCGGCACCACGGCCAGCGCACGCAATACGTCACTCACTACGGGGCCCCCTTATTCTTTAACATGGGGCAGCGCTGCCGGCACACGTGTTGGCAAGGCGGTGCACCAGCCGCTGCGCTTGCACTGGCGTGCGGCTGCGCCATTGCCTGTGCTGCAGACTTGCATGGTCAACTGCATACCACTGCTGGCAGCACCCCAGCCAGCAGCAGGAAGCACCGCTGGGTAGTGCGTCACAGGATGGGGGCGCCACACCCTACCCGGACTTCCGTACGACCAGGTCTGTTGTAATGCCACTAAGTCAGCTTCTTGAACACTATGGCTGCGTTGTGGCCGCCGAAGCCCAGGTTGTCGCTGATGGCCGCGGTGACGGCGGGCAGCGTCACGGGCTTGTTGGGGACATAGTTGAGGTCGAGGCCGCCCTCAATGTCTGGCGTCTCATAGTTGATGGTAGGGGGCAGGGTGCCAGTCTGGTCAGCATTGCATGCAGGGCAGCAGCATGAGCAGGCGTAGCACGAGTGAGAGATGTACTACTACTGCCATGCAGTACATCTGAGGTATTGGTGATGTGTGGTGCGCAGTGCTGGCGCGCACGCACGTACGCAATAGGTTTGTTTGAGAGTCTGCTGAGGCATTGGCCATTGCCACCTTTGACAGTGACATGCCGGGAAGGCCTGGCAGATGTCCAGCGCAAGGCCTTGCACAGCACAAGCTGCCCATGCACACAACACACGTGTCCACTATAAGCAACTACACCGCGGGTGGCTGGCAGCTGAGCTACTACGCGAGGCCACATGCCACTGCGGTGCGCCACCGCAGCCCATGCCCACAGCCAGCATGTGGCCCAACAGAGCAGCAATGGGCGGGCCACCAGCAGCACCAGTTGAAGTTCCGAAGGCACAGTTGAAGTTGGCTTACCTCAATGGCCTTGATGCACGCCACGGCCTCCAGGCCACCCGCTGCGCCGAGCGCGTGTCCCGTGGCGCCCTTGGTTGAGCTCACATACAGCTTCTTGGCAAGGTCCTCGCCAAAGCAGCGCTGTGCACCAACAATTGCCACGCACGCACGCGCGCGCATCAGCTGGCCTGGTGCAACGGGCAGTACTGGCACTTGTCATGGTAGTAGACTGCAAAGCACTAGTGGTTCTGCCATGCCATGCATGTCTTGACATTGCTTTCAGCTCCCGCATTGCTTCATGTGCCGACCCTGACGCCCCCCCGGGCCGCCTTCAACCACAACTCGGTAATGAAAACCCACTCTAGCGCACGCAAACAATGCACACCACTGCCAAAGCTGCAGTCGCAGCAGATTTGGCACGGCAGCACCTCACACACGTGATTACTTCAAACACCAGTCGTACATGCGGCACGTACGGTGGCGGCGGGGCAACCGCTCCAGCAACTGCAGCGCTGCCGACGCCCACCGTGCCGTGGTGGGCAGGCCACCCACAATGCCTGTGTCTGTGCACGTGCATGCACGCGCCCCCCCCTGCCGGCCAGCAAGCGCAAGTTCGCCCCCTCCCCTCCCTCACCTTGATGGCCATTGTCTCAAACTTGTCATTGTACGCGGTGCTGGTGCCGTGCGCGTTGATGTAGGTGACCTCCTCCTTGGCCATACCAGCGCTGCGCAGGCACCGCTCAAACGCGTCAGCCAGCCCCGCGCCGTCGGGTGCGGGCGAGGTGATGTGGTGCGCGTCGCCCGATGCGCCATACCCTGCGCACGGTGTGCGTCGGCGGCCGCGGCGGAGTCAGTGTGCAGCGCCCGCACCGCTAGCTGTAAGTGTCTGCTGCAGCATACTTTGTACTTCTGAAGTGGTACTGTACATGAATCGTTGTCAACTCAGGTGTAAATGCAGCCGCCGTCGCAAAACGCCCTCAACATGTACTAAAGGTGTGGGTCATAAACAAGTCCACCCCCCCTGTGAAAGCACTGCCACACATGGGTGGGGTCCACTGGTACAGCTGGTTCCGCCGCTACAGTAGCGCCGTGCACTCTCACTGGCCCAGCAGCTGCTCAGCACACACACACACACACACACACGGTGACACATGCGCGCGCGCACCTGCCAGCTCAGCATAGATCTTGGCGCCGCGCTTCTCCGCGTGCTCCAGGGACTCCAGCACCAGGACGCCTCCCCCCTCGGCCATCACAAACCCCGCCCGGTCCTTGTCAAAGGGCCGTGACGCGCGCGTGGGGTCGTCATTGTAGCTGGTGGCCATGGCCGTGAGGCTGCAGAAGCCCGCATATGACAGCGGCGTGATGGCGGCCTCCGCTCCGCCTGCTATCATGACGTCCGCCTGGGGGGTGTACGGCAAAGGTGATGCAGGGGGCGGCGAGCAATGGGGTGAGATGGGGGCGTGCGAGTGCCAAAACGTGTGGCTGCGCGGAAAGCGGGTTCGTAGCGGTGGCGGCGGGGATATCTGTGACCGCACCCATACGCTCAGTCAACAAGTCCCGACGCATGCCAGGGTGGCGCAACCATTGTTTACGTTGGTCCCGACTCATCCCAGGGTGGCGGGCAACTGTTTACGTTGGCGGGCACCGCGCTGCGATTCACACAAAAAGCGCAGGTGGCGCGCCAGCAGGGCAGCCGAGCGGCCCTGTGTGTATGCAGTGTTCACTGGGCATTCGTGGGAGCAGAGCTGCCCTGTGACGGCGTGTGGCGCGCAGCCTACCTCCCCAGCTCTGATGGTCTTGAGGCTCTCCCCAATGCAGTGCGTTGCCGTGGCGCACGCGCTCACCAGCCCAAAGTTAGGACCCTGCGGCGGTGGCGGCGGCGGCAGCAGCACCATGCAGCTGGTGTGTGAGGCAAGTGCGAGGCATGAAGCACAGAGTGGGCTTTTGCTTGGCCACTGCCATGCCCCTCTGCTGTAGCTTAGGGACATGTGCGAGCATGCTGTTGCATGCACCATGGGCTGGCAACGTCATGTGGTTCAATGGCAATCGCCAGTGCGGCCAAACTGCCCCCACTGCCAGTAGTGATATTTCGAGTACTTTAAGTATACTACTACTACTAATACTATGACTACATAGCCTAGTACCAGTACTACAGCAGTACATACGGTGTACGAATATTAGTAGTACACTAGAAGTACATCATTCACTAGCATGCCAGAGAGCGCCCCACCTTGGCACCCGTCTCAATGGCGATGATCCCACTGGCGGTGTTGCCCAGCAGGGCAGGTATGGTGAAGGGGGACACCTTGGAGGGGCCAGACGCCGCCAGCTTCAGCACCTGCTTCTCAAACCTGCCATGTGTGGTGCAGTCGCATCGCCGATTGTAAGCGGCGGAAGAAGTCAGCCGCAGCGAGTTTGCCACCAGAGGGCGAGGCGGCCATTGATGCCATTGCTTATAGTGGTTGTTGTGTGCACACCTCACAACATTGGTCAGCAACAGCTGCATTGGGTGTGCGCACACATCAACAGCAGCACCAGGGTGCGGGCGGCTCTACAGCTTCACCCACCAAATGCGGTGCTGCTGGGCATTCCTAGTGGGGCCACACGAACACTCAGTGAAGCAAGTGCTGCCGCTGTAAAACTGCCACCTCAGGCACGCCATGCGGCATCAAAGGCTGTGGCTACCAGAGTGCACAACAAATTTTTGGAATGATTTCACGTGGGCACTGCCGGCATGATGATGCCGCACAGTGAGGTATTTGTATTGTGGAGGCAGGCAGAACACAATGCCTCTACATGGCTGACTTGTAGGCGCAAGCAGTGCTGGGCAAAACAACTTCCGTCGCACCACTGCCAGTACCGCATTTTATGCCCACCAGCCGCGAGAACACACGCATCCGCAGCCACACACTTGGTTGCCTCAAAGTTTAGCACAGCAGCCTCGAGCAAAGCGACACCATTATCAAGAGTTCCGGCTGTGTGCTGGCGCACTTCCGGTTGACAACATGCTGACTGCTTCAGTGCCAAAAAGCTGGCCAGCCATACATATACTTCTGAGGTACCTCACAAGTACTTCTGTACTATACTTCAGAAGTATATCCACTTGCGAATTGCTGCGTGATACTCATAAGGGCATAGCAATCTGTGTGTACTTGCGGGCGACATGGGCCCACATATTGTTGCAACCATGCAACTTGCAGTATGCCGCAAGCAGGTGCACTGGCAAAAGGGCCGGTGTAGAAGCAGGTTGGTAACCGCACGGGCCAATGCTGACTTGACAGGCGTGCCGCATGACAGTGGACAATGCCTCCAGCATGACAGCGGCTAATGGCAGTGCCAAAGCAAGCTGCTGATACTGATTCCGTACGCAGCGTTTCGATGTGGCAAGACGCTTACCAATCGCACCTGGGCGCTTGCCGGGACAAGACTATTTGCTACCTCACACGCTCACAAATGCATTGTAATCAACAGGCCACCGCAACCATGTCTCGCTGCACAGCCCACGAGCGGCAAACGGTTCCTGTTTCCGCAAGCGACAGCTGCTGGAGACCTACTTACTATGGCACATGTGTGAAGACCATGACCATGCAATGTTACATGCTTTTAATACTCAGAAGGAGATGCTAAGCACTGCACGTGCACATAACAATGTCACAGCACTCACGTGTCCATGCCTCCAAAGGCAGACCCCACCATCACCCCCGCCCTGCCCCCCACCGCCGCTATGTCGATGCCCGCGTCGTCAATAGCCAGCCGGGCAGCCGCCATGGCAAAGTGTGTCACCCTGTCGTTTGACTTGGCCGCCTTTTTGTTGGTGAAGTAGTTAGCGGGGGTGAAGTCGCGCACCTGTACACACAAGCACGCCACATAAGTTACTTATAGTACAATATACCATATGCTGTAGTGTGTAAATGTAGTAGGCCCACTGTGACTCCCTTGGTGTGTCACAAATGGCAAGCACAAGACACAGGATACTATTTCTACTTCTGCACCTGACACACACGCACGCTATGAAGTTGTAAACACTACAATATACTACTAGTACTAGAAATAATGAAGGGTTACTGTAGTGTCCTTATATTGAGCTCCGCTTAGGGCGCGGAAAGCCCTGTGCACATGGCGAGCGTAACTGGAAGAAGCACGACCAAAAATGCTGTTCCCTGACCGAAAGAGTTGTTACCCGTTTGCGAGCTAATAAGATGACAACGCTCAGCACCATGCACTCTCATGTCAGCCTAGCGTGTTGCGGTACGGCACTACTCCAGTGGATTACAGCCCCATATCTGCGGGGACCTGCTGCCATGAACCAGCCCTATTCTCCCCCACACACCAGGGACGGGAATGCTGTGATGTACATGCGTAACTAGCCCCCTTCCCCCCCCTCCCATTTCTGTGGCACACATGATATGCATATTCTGAAGTATGACACATGTTGTTGTTTCTACAGTGCACCCACATAGTACAGCACGCCACCCTGCCATGAAAAATTCACAAGTGCTGGCACAACGAAGCTGTTCACGCGGAATGCATCAGCCAGCGCAACACGCATCCACCTCATGTGCCCCTGGAAGACATGCCTCTTTCCTGCATTAGGTGGTGCGCCTAGTACCGTACTTGAAGTGTTTCACAAAATGCATGAGGCAGCACCAGTCACACTTGACACTCACTAGGTAGCCTTTTTCAGTTTGTCAGTGCGCTGTGCACCCATGAAACGTATTTCAGTACAACAGCAACCAGCAGCAAACTATTTCGCTCTCACAGGTGCTCACAGGCAGAAGCATACTTCCTGAAGTACAGTGTTGCAAGTGGCAATTAGATGCATACATGGTTTCACCACCACTGCAACATTTGCATGTGTGTGCACAAAGAAAGGGTCGCAGCTACTGTAGCGTCAAACACTCATGCTGTAGCTTGTAAGTACAGACGGTTAGCCGCAACAGCTGGAAAAATTTGCTCCGGCACCAGTGGTTTTAGTGGCCCAAGGCCCCAACAGGTCGCTCATGGGCAAGTGAGTTTCAACTCAACCACCAGCTGGTGCACAATCAGTTGTTGCAGCACACCGACTGGTGGTGTTGCGCGCACGCAGACCCACCTCAGAGCCTATTTGGCACTTGTAGTCAGACACATCAAATGCCTGCACCCTCGCAATTGAGCTCTTGCCGCTGAGCAGGAAGTCCCAGAAGCTGGCTGCATTGTTGCCGCACCCGCTCACAACGCCAAGTCCCGTCACCACCACCTGCACAAGTGCACAGCGGCCACAGGGTCAGTCCCAACAGCTGTAACAGAATACACTGAAGGTTGGCGGCTGCCTGTGTGCTGCTGTGCTGCTGCCAAGCGCTTGCAGCGCTGCGTGTGGCTCTGGCATTTAAGGTGTGAGGCCGGTGGTCGGTGGTGGCTGCCCATGCGCGCCCAGCAGCAACGACGAGCAGCAACAGCAGGGTTGCAGTAACCAGCCAATACGGGCATTGCCACCAGACCAGTGGCAAGTTCTTGGAGGGTTCTGATGCAGTGAAAGTTCATGCAACAGCTGCACTCGTAAAGCACCGCGCACATGGTGTCGCGTCATCGCCACCGCGCCGGCCGCGTGCTCCCGCCCCCGCAGCAGCGCGGTGCTGCAGCAGCAGCAGCTGCTTTGGTTGCTGTTGTGCTACGTCCAGCTCAAGTGAATGATGAGTGCAAGCAAGCTGTTGTTGCTGCTGCTGGAAGGCGCAAAGTGTTGAGTACAGGTGACTGGCACGGTATGAAGCGGTGCATGTCGGCGCTGGTGCTGCTGCCATGCCAAGCTGTTGGCGTTGTCGAAGCCTACAGGCTTACCCTCTTTTTTGGGTCCGTCTCTGCGGCCATCCGCAGCGAAGACCCGGCCTACACATTCACCACCGCCCGCAGCATCACGGCAAGGAGCACGCCGTCAGCGACACCATGAGCAGGAGGCGCAGCTTGCTTTCTGCAAAGGGGAGTTTTCAACAGCAACATGCACATATGACGTGCGCCACGCTGCACAGAAGCGGCGTCCACAGGCGGCCATGGCAAACCAAAGCACTCTGAAACGCACCAGCCACACTAGCGGCAGCTGCAATGGCGGCGTTTGCTGTGTGCGGCGCATGCACGTGTTGGCGCCTCTTGCGTTGCCGCTCACACCTGGGTGCGTATGTGTCCTGCGCTCACAGCGCCGCCGTGGCTGACCCTGGCGGACAAAAATGCGGTGCCGGCATGGCTGCACAGGCAGGCACACAGCAGCACCGCCCCCGTCCTCATCTTGAGCCGAACCCGCAGCGGCAGCCTGCCTGTCTGGCTGTGGTTCTGTTGTTCACATGTTGCACAATGTTGGACTGTCACGTTGAGCGCCAACTTCAACACAAACTTCAACCTTTCTCTTGCTCAGCATGCAAGTGTGCGCGCCCAGACCTGCGCAGCTGCTCAGCTAAAAAGCGCAACCTACACCCACCGACGGGGCCGGGAAGGCATAGACTGCCAATGCGTCCGCACCGCACATTGTTCAGCAAAAACGCTGCCCCAGCAATCTCTGCTGTGCATCGCCGCTGGCACCAATGCATGACTGGGCGGCAGCTTGCACAACGCGTAGAGGCTTGCCATTCAGCATCGTCAGTGCTCAGCGGTTCCATACGTGGCGACTGACAACAGATCCGCAGAAGCAGAGGACTGTCAGCAAAAGTGGCATCATGGCAATGGGGCAGACAACAACCCAACAAAAATTCTCTGCCCTTCTATCGACACTCGCCTCAGCAAGCGATGCGTCGGTGCGCTAGCGTGAGACACGAAGAAACGGTCATGCTGTAGGTGAGACAGAGCTCAGCAGCAGTCCACCCAACACATGGGGCAGCGGCGGTGCCAGTGGCGCAGTGCACGCACATGTGGCCACGCCCCATTCCAATACCCCCTACCCCCCCCTGTAACTCCCCACAAATATACACACCTGGCTAACACGGAAAGTGGTGGGGGGGCAGGCTAGCACTCTCTGGCTCTGTTGCCAGCAGCAAACGGTGGCCGCTGCTGCGGGTGGGCGCGCGCACACACTGGGCTTTGTCTTGGGCAGGGCAGCTTGTATGCATACGCCCGCGTGCCCGCGGTCACAGATACAATATCGGGCGGCGCGCGGGGCGGGCGCCGCGCGCGCCGGCTGGCAAAACTGCTGCGGCGGCTACTGTACATAGCCATGCAGGCGGGAAACGGTGGGTGCACATGTATGGGGGGGTGTTGGGAGTTGGTGGCTTCCGCCTGGTGCACATGCTGGCATGGGCCAGAGTGCTATGGCGGCGCCATGGTCATTGGCGCAGTGGCAATGGTGGCGCTGCGGGCGCGGCAGGTGCCGTTGGCGCTGGGCGTGGTGGGGCTCTTTGTGGGTACAAAATGTGGGAAGCTCTCCTCCAGGTGGCTGACAGACTCCAGCCTGTGTGTGAGTCCGAGTGCAGAGGCAGCAGCAGCAGCATGTAGCAGTGGCCACAGGCATGTTAGAGAATCACTCTGTGAGCACGCCACCCCACCCGGCCACGGCACTGCGCCCGTGCAAGCACACAGGCATGGCCCCAAAGTGCTTCGGCTCAGTGCGCGCGCATGACAGCGAGCGAGCGCCCAGCAAATGGCACCAGCAAGCGCATGTGTACGCGCAGCAGTGGCAGCAGCGCTGTGGGGCGTGGCACACGCAACAGCTCACAACTACGGAAATGCGCGAAATACGCTACTTTTCCAGCCTGCCATAAGCCCCCCCGTGCACACACACACAGCAGCAACCCAGGTGTGCATCAACAACGCCGTTCACAGGAGGCACCGCGACTGCATGATGACACCGCGCCACGCACCAGGGGTGCTCGAGCGCTTCCAATGCTGTGAGGCGCTTGGTGGGGTCTTTCTCCAGAAGGCCATTGATCAAGTCCTTGGCCTCTTGGCTCACGTGCCGCCATGTGGCACCCAGGAAGCTGGGGGGCCTGTCCAGGCACGACCGGGCCGGTGTGAATGGCATCCTGCCGCACAGCATGTTGTACAGCATCACGCCTGGGGTGTGACAGGCGGGGGGTAGACACACATGCGCCAGTTGTGTGCGAAGATTAGATCAGTGTGTGGGGCACTTGTAATGTCGGCTGGTGGCTGTGCGTGGTGCAGTGCCCATGCGCCCAGAAGAGTGGCTCCGGCATCAGGTGTAGCGGCAGCGCGCACTAGTAGTGCCATTGCGGCATGTGGCACAATGACTCACCAGCAGGGAAGGCCGGTCAGTGAGGCGCACAGAAGTTGGGTGAGCAGTGGGCAGACAGTGGCTGGAGTTGGTGCAAGCTGACGGCATGTGCGTCATACTTCGATGATGTCATACTTCAAGTATGTACTTCAAAGGTATGCACCTGCGCTCCACATGTCTGCGGGCTTGCCGAACGGCTGCTGGCGCATGATCTCTGGTGCAATGAAGCCGCCCGTGCCGCACAAGGTGTTGAAGGGGATCTTGTTCACATCGCCCGTCAGCTTGAAGAATTTGATGTCCGGCACCTGCGCCAAGCCACGCAACAACAGCGCATGCACCACAAGCAACAACAGCGTGAGAGGCCTAGAGGTGCACTTGCACGGGGCGCAGCAGCACCTCAAGTGTACATGCCAACAACGCAGCAAATTGCCCAGATGGTTTGACGCACCAACGCGTGCCCGGATTCAGCAAGTCACGGTGTGCATGTCCGGTCACAAGCGCTCACCCCTGCCAGCGGACGCATCCCAGCGGGTGCCATACTGGCAAAAACCAAGTGGCGACAGGCGCGCTGCGCCAGCGCAGCAGCAAGCGCAGACCAATGTGGTGCGGCACGGAGGTGATTGCTACTTCAAGTACTTGAAGAACTTGCCTTGCGCGACAGGCCAAAGTCGCACAGTTTCGCCAGCAGCCCCGCAGGAGATGCGCTGGTTTCCTGGGGGGGGGAGGCGGCGCTGTCATTTCCCGCGCCATCCACACTGGTGCAGTCTCCATACTGCACAGACAGGGACGGGGCAGGAGCGATAGCGGAGTGCTGAGCACATGCAAGCGAGCACACACAGCCACGCCTGCACATGGCTGTCCGGCCACATGGGGCGCGACAGCAACATGGTAACCAGTGTCACAAGTTGGGCGACTGTGCACCGCACTTGCTCAGCCGTCATGCAAGCGCCACGCCAACTGCGAAGCAGCTGCGCCATGCCACAACCTGACCACCAGAGTACCGCAATCGAAAGCGCCGCGGCTGGCACCGCAGCCCGCAGCAACACGCTGTGGAGGGGGGCACGAGCAAGCGCTGCTCACCAGAGCGCTGGTGGCACGGTCTCTGTCACTGGGCGGCGAGGACGCTGCTGATGATGGAGCGCCGGGGGATTCGTCGTGTGAGAACAACAGGTTCTGTGGCTTGATGTCGCAGTGGACAATGCTGCAAAGTGGAGAAAGGGAAGGTGGAGGCAGAGGCGGCGCCCGCGTCAGCACGCCTACAACATAGTTCTACAAGTAGCAGGCACAGCGCGCATGACCGGTGGCGCAGCTAGGCGCCACAATGACGGCATAAGTGTTCTCGCGCTACCAATGCATCTAGGTATCACGATGGTGATAGCGTGCCAACGTTCTACCAGTGCCTCTCCACACCCAGGCACCGCATGCTCTGCCGTCAGTTATCCTGACCGGTTCATGGCACTGCACCGAGAAAACGACAACTGGTCAGTGGCATGCAGCACATGTGGCCATTGGGCGGCAGTGTGCACGCAACACAGGCGCAGCATTGAGAGGGACGCACGGCATGCCTGACTCACCCCTTGGCGTGCAGGTACGCAACTGCCTGCAGGAGCTGCTTGGCCACGCGCTTGGTCTCAATCTCCTTGAGGAAGCCACGCACGTACATCATCTGTGTGGCGGGGGGGCATCCATGCACCACAGAGTATGTGCACTTCAGACAAGCACACAGGCTGCAGGATGCGAACAGCAGGGCCATGGCCGAGGTGCTTGTCAACAGGGCAACCATGCGGGCCGTTTAAAGCCTGAGTTTCTGATGCTGCAACTATGTGGGCACTTAAGATGTGGGCTACAGTGGCATGGCGCAGCATGACAGTGCCAGAGGGATGCTGCTGGGCATGCATGCCGCGGCTGAGAGCGCAGCGCCATGCCGTTCGCACAGCTCACCTTCTCCAGGTCTCCGCATGGGCAGTTCTGCATCAGCGGCAGAGGCGCAACGGTGTGGGCGGCAGCGCACAAAGGGTTACAGGGCGTGATGGTGCTCAGCGCACCAGGGGCGCGTTGGAACAGGAACACTGGTGCGACGCCAGCAATGTTCTTAGCTGGCAGGCCAAGGCACTTGAGTAGTCGGTGGTGGCTCAACAATGCCGTAGACTCTGTAGAGACTTAAAAGTAGTGCGGTACCTTGTACTGGCATCCAGCAGGCATCCAGCAGGCGGCAAAATCCACACACGTGGCCACGTGAAGAGAGCACAGTGGCAGTAGAGTGTCCAAGAAGCGTGTGCACAGCTAGCTGATACGCAAAAGTTTTCCTGCTGCTGAGCACTGCTGCTGGAAAGCAGCGCCACTCTGTGCTCACCTCCAGCACCAGGTACAGGTGGTTGGGCGTCTCGTACACCTCATAGAGGCGCACCACGTGTCGGTGGACGATGCGCAGCTGGTTCTCCACCTCGTGCAGCACGCACGCCTTCTCCGAGTCAGAGAAGAGCAGCCGCTTCTGCACGGCCTTCACCGCCACCACCTGCAATGCCCGGCAGCAGCAGCAGCAGCAGCAGCAGCAGCGGCGGTGAGCGGCGGAAAGTATAGTAATACAATTGTGTGTCAGTGCGGCTGCGGGCTGTGTGCGACAGCCGGCCATGGAGCCATGTATGCGGTTGCTTGCTGCTGTGCGCGCCTCAGCAGACATGTGAGGCTGCGCCCAGACCAGCGCATGGGCACTGCTGGCACAGCCATGAAATAACATTGCTGATCAGCGTCATGCACTGCCGGGTGCAGCGCGGCTGCACCTGCCCACGCGCATGTGTAGAGCAACAAGCAGACATGCGCAAGCGAGTGTGTCCCACCTGCCCCGTGAGCTTGTGTCGCGCCAGCACCACTTTGGCGTAGCTGCCTGCATCGGCAGCCGGGGGTTGGGGCACCGGCATGCATGCAGGCACATGCAGTCATCAGCAAGCGCGGCCCAACATGGGAAGGGTGTGAGCGCGCCCCAACATGGAAAGGGCGCACACAGCACTAGCACTTTGCGTACATGCTCGGTGTGTGCTGTGCACCTTTGCCGTTGCTGCCGGCAGCAAACGGTGTTGGAAGTTGCCGCCTGATGCATGACAGAGTGTCGACGATGGCACAGGCTGCATGCACACTTCATCAGGAGCATCGCCGACTGACCCCAAGTATGTAAGCCGCCCATTGGGCAGGCATACATAAAACCACACCAAGCGCAAAAAGCCTGTACAGTATCAAGGCATGCATTCCCCACCTTGGCCCAGCATCTTGTCTGGCTGCAGGTCGTATATCTCTTGTATCTGCGACTTAGCCTGCACAAAGAACGGCTGGAATTTGGTGGTGTCGCGCATGGTCTGCAAAGAGGCACGCAGAGCAGCGGTGAGAAACCATGATTGAGTGACAGCTTTGGTCCTGTGTGCTGTACTGCACAGCCATATCTGAGATGGCACCACGGCGATGACATCGTTGCAAAACGAGGACCCTGGCCGCAGCTGGCCTGAGCAATGTCTGTCACTGTAGTGACATGGCTCTGGTTGCAGCGCTCGCACCCAAAGCCTTCAACCAGAACCAATTGCAGCTGATGCCATCTCCAACAAGTCCACACCAGGGGCGTGTGATGTTCACCCAAAGTCAGCTGGCTGCATGCTCATGTAAATAGCCGTTTGTATGACATGTGGCCAGAACAAGACAGTGGCCGCTGTGGAATCTGGCAGCATACTGCGCGCGGCAAAACCAGCTACACCAGGTCCTTGACCATGGAAAAAAGAGCAAATTGCCGCACTTCAGTGGCGCTCAGTTTAGGTCACCCAGACATAAATCCAACTTCACCCTGGCTTACTGCTGTGCAAGTATGTGTGCTGCTGTTCCCTGCTGCCTGCCCAATCCAGTGCTTCAAATACCACCGGTTCATCATTGTGCCCACAAACAGCGTGCAAACACAGCAACTGCCTCCTCTTGCATGCCTGGCGCACGAGTGCGCACAACCACGTGTGTATTTCTAAGGTACTTGCATGGTATACATGTAGTACAAACTTGGTGACACGCCCGCCAACAGGGTGCACCGCCAGCGGAGCGCGTGCGTGGACTGACTGCCTGGAGCCCACCTGCTTGTTTCTCCAGCTCTCCTTCTTGATTTGTGCGCTCAGGGTGCCGGGAATCCACGCATCGCCGCGCATAATGCCGCCCGACGCGTCCTTATACCAGCTGCCGCCCAGTGCCAGCTGGCTCGTGTGTGATACCTGCAGCAGCAACCGTGCCAACGCATGTTTACAAATAACCGGTACAGCAACAGTCAGCACGAGGCGTGTGAGCGCTGCTTCCAGATGCTTGCAGTGTGCACTGGCTACTGTGCACCCATGCATTGGCAGCCGTGCCAGCGCGTGACCGGTGTCTGCAGCCAGCCCATTGTCAAAGTGCTTGCGCGGCTGCGCGGCACAACTGCACACACCACACGCAGTGCATCAACCATCAAGCCCCTGTGGCCTCCACCGATGCTACTACTGCTGCAGTAGTTGGCTTGCCAGCACTTCATGCGAAAACCAAAAGTGTGTACCAATCGCGCCACTATCACTCACTGTGTGCCAGCATCAGCGGTGCCGCATCACCACTGCAGCAGTGTCTGTGGCGGCGGCGCTGACACCGCCCACTGCTCTCGCCATCGCGGCCAAACCCAATGCCCATGTGAAAAACCATACACAAAACAAACCAAACGCAGCAGCGCCAGTGCACCAACTCACAAGTCGCGCTCGCACACTCCCACCCTTCCTCTCTCACCTGCGCAGTGCTGAAGCTGTTCTGCCCCATGCTCCCGTGCCGCTGCGTGCTGTTGTACTGACCCATGGCGCTCGGCGTGCCGCCGTCCCCCCCCCCCGCCGCCGCGCCCCCGCCGCTGCCGCCAAAGAAGCTGGGCGTGCGCGTGGTGGCGGCCGTTGAGGTTCGGCTCAGGTGGCGCGGGCCGTGTCCGTCCTCCACAACGCCGCACGACAGCGCGCCGGCGGTGGTGGCGGGGGTGGGTGGGGCGGGCATGCTGGCGCTGGCCTCGCTGCTGCTGCGCCGCTTGCGCCGCCTGCGCTTGCGACAGGGGCGGACGGATGTGCGGGACGGCCAGCACCATGGTCAGCGCGGGCACGGCAAACACATGTGCAGCTGGCTGAAGTCCGCTCTCCTGGAACACCAGTAGCTGTGTACTGGTAAGCTAGCCATAACAGGCAATGCCGGGCGTCGGCGCCAGCGCCAGTGCTGGCGAAGCAGTGCCATGCTGGTGCGAGCTGCCGCCCGCTTGCACTTGGACTGTCGACCCTGCACTGGCCGCGCATGGTAGCCGCGGCACCTTCAACTCTTGAAGTTGAAGCGATGCGCAGGCAAGTGCAACTTGGAGTTGATGTGGTGAATCGCCACGGCACTGCAGGTATGCCAGCCACTGGGGCGCATGCAGTGTCAACCATACATGTGCCAAGCCTAAGTGTAATGTTGACGCACATGATAGGCCAGCACGGCAACCATACATGTACCAAGTCAAAATGAGCGTGTCGCTGGCATGACAGGCATACATGTGCCACACCTGAGTGTGTCGTTGACTACTCACATGACAGACACGCATGTACCAAGCCTGAGTGTGTAACGGACCCACATGACAGGCATACATGTACTAAGGCTGGGTGTGTCGCTGGCTATAGTACTCATATGACAGGCACACATGTACCAAGCCTGAGTGCATTGTTCAACCAGTGTTGTTGACTCACAAGACAGGCATACTTGTGCCACGCCTGCGGGTGTCGCTGACTACAGTACTCACATGACAGGCCATGGTGGCGGCGCATCCGGCACCCAGCGCGTTGCTCCCGTGGGTACAGGATACCCGTCAAAGCTGCCGCTGGGACCCTCCATCTCACGCATCTTGGCCTGCACAGCCAGCACACACAAGCACCCAGTGCGATGCTGAGGCCAACACACTGTGACAGCGAGGAGGCGCACTTTGAAACTGCCAGCCACAAGTGTCTCCACATGCTACAAGCGGCGGTACGCACGGCATGAGCGGCAGTAGTAAGCTGCGAAACTCCCATGGACCCAAGTTGCCACAGCCCAGTGTGCCCAACGCAACGAGTCGCAGGCACGCACGCCACCGCCAAACCGCACACCAGCAGCTAGCACGGCACGCTGCCGATGGCGCCCCCCAGGCGGCACTGCAGTGCGACTACCGCCGTTCTTACACCAAAGCCGTCCTGCATCTCGTCTCTGCCTCAAACAGAGCTGCGGCAGGGCAGCACCATGGCCCCTCACCCTGCGGTACGCCTCCTTGGGATTGAGCGTGGAGGCCTTGCGCTCCTCCACAAAGTGTCGCCGAAAGCCATTCACTTCCGCCATGAGGTCGTTGTAGAGCTTGCTGCGGCCGGCGCCCAGGGGGCGCATGAGCGCGCAGTCGTCAATGCTGCCCGTGTCCGGGTAGCGCCGGGACAGGTCAATGGCGCCATTGTATTTAAACCTGCTCAGCAGCCGCACCAGCAGCAGCAACGTGAAAGGCACCGGCGCCGCACTGCGCGGCCGCAATTTCTGGCTGTCTCAAAACTGCTGGTTCTGGGCACTGACAGCTGTCTGATGCACGGCGCAGGCTCTGGTGCCATTGTGTTGGGCCACTTAAGTGCGGCACACTTGGATTGCCAGCCACAACTGTTGGGACTGAAATGTGACTACACTGGGTGTCCACACTGACGGAGAGACATGCAAGTGCCTGCCTGCCCAGTAATGACATGCCTGTGTTTCGCTATGGCAGCAGTGAGGTAGGTGCCAAACCAAATACCTGGATTACACAGGTGTTGTACACGCCTCATGCCAATTGTGCGTAGTCCCCATGGCAGTGAAGAGTAGCTCCTCAGCAGCTTGCGGCCACTCCCATCAAGACTCCTAAGACAACACCTGGGGATACCAAGTATAGGTGTTTCTGTCAACATTAGTAGACTTTGTACTTGAGTACAGTTGCCACGGTGTGTGCCACGGCCTGTGCCCGCATTACTCGCATGGCGCACTAGGCATGGTGCCGCACTCGCGCATTAGGCACGGTGTTGCACCACGCTACGATGACAAGCAGGCTGCAACCGGCCTGCCCGCACTGTTTTAGCCCCAAAAAATGTCACCCGCAATGCACACTTGAGTTATGTCCAACATGGCCACATGGGCCGGTAAAAAGGGCGCAACACAAGCAAAAAAAGCTCAGGCCCACGCAGCGGCCACCAGCACCAAGCCCTGATGGCATCTTTTTTGGATTGTGCTTCGTAGTATTATCATAGTATTATCACATTATCGAGCAGCGTAGCACGGGGCGTGGCCGTGCCATGCTCACCTGCGCGTGAGCCCGCGCCGCCTCTCCTTCTCCGCCAGCTTGACCAGGTTATCGCCGCTGCCAAACACAGTCACCGTGCGAGCCGACCGCCGCAGCTGCGCCACCTCGCAGACCGCCGCCTCCGCTGCCGCAGTGCCTGCGTCTGCTCCTCCGCTCGCCGTGCCGTCTTTAGCTGCACCATTCGTGGCAGGGGCAGAGGCAGGTGGCGACAGCGTTGGCAGCTGCAATCAGCGGGTGATATGAAACTTGTGTAGAATCAATAGATTCTACTAGTAGGCCTTTCCACTGAAAGAAATGGCGTAGCATGCACCTCCTGAACCAGGCACAGTTTATGCACCACAGGAGTGCCAGGTGCTGGTGGCTGCTATTCAGAGATGCCGGCTTGACTTACCAGCCTGGTCTGAAGTGAAGCTGTTTGCACGCAGCAGTCGCTGTGTGTCACTTTCCTCGTAGTAGGAGTTGTGGCGCCTGCTGTGCTGCCTGTGCACGTTGAATTGCCGAAGGTTGCGTTGGAGCTGTCAACATTCAAAAAACGAGTGCACAGCCGTGGCAGCACAGTACAACTTACGGTCAGGGCATACCACAGCAGCACTGCACATCATATAAAACTCTGCCAGCCGAAAACTGCAGCAGGAGCTGTGGTGGCGGTACCGCCGGCGGCTGTGCAACAGTGGCTGAAACGAGGCAGCATGCCGCCGGGCCAGCGCAGCTGCTGCGCGGCACAGCGTTCCTGAAAGTACTTGACAGGGCAAGTTCAGTGAGCTACCCTGCCAAAAGAAGCAACCAGCAAGCTACCATAACGCCACGCCTGCGGGATCGCAGCAGCAAATCACCAGGTCAGCCGTGCGCTAGCGTGGCATCAACATGGCACAGTCACAGCGGGCTGGAAACTGCCCATTCCCACCTCAGCAAAGCGCTCCCCGAAGACGTACTCCCCGATGTGGAAGACACCTATGTTTGGGTTGGTGAGGATGGCGTGCTGCTTGTGCACCTGCTCCATGGACCGTATGTCCCTCTCGAAGTAGGTCTGCCTCGCCCTGTTGCCGGCGCTGGGGGCATGGCTGAACGTGCCGATGTACGCGCTGCGGGGCGGGAGCAGCCCGTACACTCTGCGCACCCTGAGGCACACAGTGGGAAGATCAGGTGGAGGTCAGCAGGAGGAGGTCGATAAATTGATCAACACTGACAGGGGGGCAGGCCGCCGGTGTTGCTCTCACCTTGGGGGGTTGCATTTCACCGCGGATACACTGCTGTTGTGCTCCGCTCCGGTGCTTGAACTGCTGACGGCAATGGCGTGCGTGGGACTGACGTCTGCGGCATTCGCGCCGGCACCAGCGCCTGGCATCACCATAGGCGTGAAATGACTCCTAGTGCCACCTCCGGCTGCTCCTACCCTGGCGCCTGCACCGCTTCCGTGTTGTCGTAGGAGAGGTTGACGGAGGTTTTTCTGCCAAAACAAAATTTGCCCCCTTTTCCACAAACACTTTCATTGGGGGCTTAGGGGACAATCCAAAAGTGGTCAACATTTGGAGAGGGGCCGCAATCCGCAGCAAGAGTCAAGAAGAAGTTGTGCGTGCGGGCGTGGGGGAGCGAGCGCCTGACTCTGCTGGCGCAGAGGAGGGGACATTATGAGCAGGGACGATCGGAGAAGCTCGGGGGGGGGAGCCCCATCCGGCCAGTTCGAGGTTTGCGTGGGCAAGGAGGACTTTAAGTTCAGTGCCTCACACTTTGTTGCCTACGATGGCTACCGGGAGCGGCTTCACGGTCACAACTACCAGGTGTCCGTGCGCATGAAGGGAGATGTGAGTGCCTGGCTGCCCACTATCTGCTGCTCATGCTACGCTGGGTGGGGTGCCTGCCTTATTTGTCGCAATTTCTGCCCTTCGCTTGCCCTTTGAGACCGCTCGGGTGACTGACGTCTGCGCGCTGGGCTGTTCACCTGGCAGTATGGAGCGGGAGACGTCGGCCGCGCAGAGGCGCGCTAGCGCCAGGCCAGGCTGGACGCCCTTTTCTAGCATCTGGCCCAGCTTGAGGCTCTATATGCGCTGTTTGACGGCACCCGCACTGGTGCACCGCAAGGCAGCAGCCGAATGTCTGCCCAAACATCAGTGGCACCAGCAGCTTTACTGGCTATGCTGCCAGCCAGCAAGCCGCTGCGACGCTGGTGCAGCGGCTCACGATGCTGCTTTTGCTGCTGTCGCTATTGCCGCCATTGCTGCTGGCGTGGTTCACCCTCCGGCGAGCAGTACCAAGTAGCGCACGATGGGTATGTCATCGACTTCGGGGACATAAAGCGCGTCACGCGCCGCCTGTGCGCGGAGCTGGATCAGCGGTTCCTGTACCCGCAGCGCGCCAACGTGATCAACTGCAAGATTGCGGATGGCGTGGTGATGATGAAATGCCAGGACGGCTCCCTTTTCACTATGCCAGAAGTGAGGCTCCATGCTCTGGTACACACAGCTTGCTGAGCAACATGCTGCTGTGGTGCTACAGTAGCATTGCAAC
This sequence comes from Ophiocytium majus, assembly GCA_032358315.1. Lineage (NCBI taxonomy): Eukaryota > Xanthophyceae > Mischococcales > Ophiocytiaceae > Ophiocytium > Ophiocytium majus. The sequence goes on along the minus strand of JAULBY010062544.1, from coordinate 2,110 downwards.
AAGCTTTCATGTGGCTTGTTGTATTATGCACCAACATGGACACGATTGTCCGCGCGCATCTCCAACATGGCAAGCACGCGACCACATCTGACCTGTGCTTGTGTCTTTTGATATGTGCTGCTCAAGCTTGCAACAGGCCAGCCGCGGCACACATGCACCAAGCACCAGCACCCTACGCATGCACAGCCATTGCTGAGCGCAAACTTGCTGCACCTGCGCCGTGCACCTCGGTCGCCGCTGCTGCGCAGGCGGATTGCGCGCTCCTCCCCATAATGCACTCCACGGCAGAGGAGCTGGCGCACTACCTCTTCAACCGGCTGGTGCACGACTTCACGCCGGAGTACCTGCGCCTGCGCGGCATCCGCACCATGGAGGTCGCCGTCTCAGAGTCCCCTCACCAGGAGGCCGTCTACAGCCAGGCGGTGCCCTCCTCTCTGGCGGGACTATTCCTGGACTCACCGTGTGCGCGCCGGCCGCCCCGCGACTCCTCCACCAGCTAGGGGCTGCTGAGCAGGCGAGGCGGCTGCTGAGCAAGTGCGCGCCGCCGCTGGCTGGCTGCTGGTGCTGCGGCGGCTGCTGGTGGTGTGGCGGCAGTGGTGCGCAGGCGGGCATGGCGCGGTGTCGTTGGGCTGTGGTGGTGCCGCGGCAGCGGGCGGGAGGAACACCGCGGAGGATCCTTTGTACGGCGGCCGGTTGTGGCGGCGGCAGCAGCGGCGGCAGCATTGGCAGCAGTGGCTGCGATTGTAGATGCACCACGGGTCATGCTGCACACCCACCTGGCGCCTGTGCAGCTGCTCACCGCGGTCGTGTAAGGGCTGGGCGTGGGTTGGTTGATGGGACGTGGGGTGCCTTAAGGAAGCGTGGTGCTTAGAACCATGTTGCAGAGGTATTGTCCATCTTTGTTGATGATGGTGCAGCGGTGCGGGGGAGGGATGGGGGGGGGGGGGGGGGCTGCGTAGCCGCTGCTGTGCCACTGCCGTACTCTGTGGTGGCAACGGCAGCGGCAGCAGTGTCAGTAGCGGCAAGGGGTGCGGTAATGTTTCGGTACGTGGGGCAGTGCGCCGTCATCACTGTTGAGCGGTTGGTGTGCCGAATGAACTTAGTCCTTTCATGTTCTCTGCGGCACACAGTTCGCCAGTTCCGCGTTGTGCGCACTCGGCAGCAGTAGATCTGCACTGTTGTCTTGATGTGTGTTCATATATTTGATGTCAACTATTTGGTAGACAAGATGACATGCTCATGGCACCTTGCCTCCCTGCCCAGATGTCTAGATTTACTGTACATGTGAACACCATCACTGCATGCACCCAACTTTGATGACACGGCACGGCTATGAGTACAGTTTGGACTGTACAGGGCCTCCATGTGGCCGGAAGGCTGCCGCACGTGGGCATTCATTGTGTAAACCCGGGTTGTTGCATGCCTACAAGTGCATGACTTGAGTACTACCTGCAACTAGCACGCCTGCATGCGCATGTCTGTAGATACATGCAATACATGGCTCTTATGTCATGTTTACATAGTTCTCCATGTAGGCATGTATCGATATACGTACATGCACACGTGGCCCAGGATATACCGGCGTCTGGAGTCCCTACCTCGCACACGTGCATGCCTTAAGCTGAGCTCTTGTGTCGACGTCAGAAACCAGGTTGCCAGCTCAGCTCTTTGTGCCACCTTGCTGTGAGTTGTGGGGGGGGTGATCTGAAGTGGGTTTTAGCTAAAAACCTCTCCAGCTCAGGGGGGTCTTTGCACAACGAGTGCAAACTGTACTAGTAGTACACGGTGTGCAGCCCGGGCGCCAGCCCGGGCGCCCCACAACTCAAGGGCAGACACTGAAACGCATTGATGTCAGGTTTAGGTACAACATTTCATCTGCCTTCTTTCCCCCCCCCCAAACCCCCGTTCTGATAGGGGTCCCCCCCATTGCAATTGGGGATCTGCAATAAAATATTGCAACAGCTGCAGTCGTCACAATCGATCAGAGGTTGCCAGTGCTGTGAAAAAAAGTATCAGTCCAGTATTTTGTGGTTCCCTGTCGAACCAATACCAGTACCAGTACCAGTGCAGCTGCCCCCTGTGTAAACGAGTACCAGTATACTGGTAGCGC
>JAULBY010062533.1:0-10295 GCA_032358315.1 Ophiocytium majus | reverse complement strand
GTCTGATTTTCTGGTCACACGCACCGTGTGCAAAGGGCTTTCCGCGCCCTAAGCGGAGTTTAATAAGAGTACATACATGTGCCGCTCCATCGTCACACCTTTGCGACTGCCGCACTTCCCGTAAGTCCCTAGGACCCCCCCCTCCCGCCTGGAGGGCATTTATACTACTACTGTAGTACTTACATAGTGGACATACATGTACTGCGGGCCCCACGTTCGGGTGCATTTTTTTTAGACATCAATTGTATTCCATCAGAGTAGCGCTGCGACAACATGCCACGCTTAGTGCTTGAATGCGCAGTGCTGAGGATTGGCATCTTGTCCGCCAGCAAGAACGTTTGATCATGCTTTTTCCAATCACACGCATGCCATACACACAGGCAGGGGGTTCCGCGCCTTACGCGGAGCTTAATACTACGTAGTACTTGAAGTAAGAGCACTGCAGGTGGCGAGAGCAAGCAGCAGTGACACGGTGACACCCCAGCATCCAGACCAAGCGTGACAGCCGCATGTGTGTTATTTCTGTCGTGGTGCGCTCAACATGTTACACTGCAATGTGCGGGAGAAGTGCCTCAACTGATGAGGGCGCCCATTTTTGGAATGTTTATAGGAGCAGTGTCCGTGAATTGTATGTTTACACTAGCCCTATAAGCCGGCGCTCCGCGCCTAAGGTATAGTTGATTTCCCATATTATTTTCATGACCGAAGTTGAATGCAAGTGTTGAGTGGGCAAGCACAAATGTGCATGCAAGCAAGGGTAGGTTGAAGTTGAACTTGCTCCACGCCGGCTAAGGTGGTAGTTGATTTCCCATACGATTTGCATGGCCGAAGTTGGTATACAAGTGTTCAGTAGGCACGCACACATGCGCAGGCACGCAAGGGTAGGTTGAAGTTCAACTTTACGGCACCTGGGGAACATGATGGGCAGTGAAGCACTAACGCGAGCACGCGAGCATGCGATGCGCACACAGCAACAATCAATTGTTCAATTGCACAGGCGCACACAACGGAAGTAGACGAAGATCGATGTGGTATACTTTGCCCGGGGCGGCGCGGCCTTGGCGCTGAAGGGCATTGCGCTGTCGTGCATACGCGCAGCCCTGTCGGCGGCGCACCAGATGGCACTCGCGGTACATGGCGCTCCCTGGTGTGTGGGGGGAGCATGGTGTACCGGGAGCTGGGTGGGGGTGGGAGCAGGTCCCCTGGGACAAGGGGCTGTAATCCGTTAGAGTAGTGCTCTGGCAACATGTCAGGCTTCCCTTAGAGTACGCAGTGCTGAGCATTGCCAGCTCAGCGTCCACAATCCTAGATAATAATGATGATAAACAACTCTAGCATGTGCTGCAGATGCACAGTACCCCAGTGTGCACACACTGCACACACTTGCGATACTTGCTGCGGCTTGGCTGCACACCCCTGCCCCTGCGTTCGTGTCCCTTCGCTTAAACTCGCAAACGCAACTTCTACCGGTACTTGCAATTTGTTACTAAAACTTAATGCGCAAGGAGCGACTCAATCAGTTGGAGTGCACCGCAGCGCACCGCTGGGCGACGGGCATCAGGAGGGTGAGTGGCGGTGGAGGCGTGCCATGTACTCACCCCCTGTTGCGTGTCTCCATCTTGATACGTTTTGATACGCGTGCCTCGTCAGCTGATTTGTGTTGATAAAATGTGATGGCGATGGCAATCTGTGCAGGTGCGTGGCGATGGCGGTGTCCCGTGCACTCGGCTGCTGCGCACGGTGCTGCTGGTGCTGCTGCTACTACTGCTGCTGCTGCGGTGTGCTGCTAGTACTGCTGATGCTCTGCACTGCCGGTTTGCGTGCACCGCCTCCTTTTGCTGGCGCTGCGGTGTGAAGGGCCTCGCTGCTGACGCTGCTGCGGCTGTCGCTGCTAATGCTGCTGCGGCTGTCGCTGCTGATGCTGTTGCGGCTGCTGCTGCGGTTCGAAGCGGCTTGCTGGTGCTGCTACTGCTGCTGCTGCTGCCTGCTGCACCTTCAACTGCCTCTCCTGCTGCCAATAGACCGTTCTAGGAGTGGCGGGCGCTAGGCAGAACGACACGCTACTTGCACACAAGTGCGTGCACCGTGTAACTAAAAGTAGTACAGCTTCAAATGACCTTTTATGTAAGTTTTTTTCAACCATCCCAGAGTCCTTTCATGCTCAGCAGGCAGTAGGACATTTCAATGCATATGTAAGGCATGCCATGGCACTGCGCTTCTGCACACTGTCTAATGGGGCCCACTGGCCGCACTGCCACTGCTGCGCCGGTCACACCGCTAATGCAGCACTGAGGTGAACGGCCTGAAGCTGCCTGTGGCCTACAGGAACGCCGGCCACGCCGCTATTCATGCTGACCAGGACCGCGGCAGCTGCGTTATGGGTGGCCGCACTGATCGCATGCACCCTGCTGGTGCCAGCCACTGCTGCGGCTGCTGCCGCCGCACCCACAACGCCAGTTCCCACCATCGCGGCCACCGCAGCTGCGGAGTCGCAGTCAGCTGCTACCACAGCCGCACCGCAAGCCACCACCGCACCCACGCAGGGCATCGCGGACTGCGCGGACGGCGTCTGCACGTGGACGATTGAGACTGCAGAGGACGCAGCCTCGCTGGCGCAGGCGTTGGAAGACGCTGGCAGCGTTGTTGCGCAATGGTTCGGCACCGTGCCGCTCGCCGACAGCATCACAGTCGGCACCAACACCAGCCTGACCATCAGGGGAGCGGATGAGGATGCGGGGATCGACGGCGCGGGCAGCGTGCGTCCCTTTGTTGTGAACGCGCTGGGGTCTCTGCACCTGGAGAACGTGTCTGTCACCAATGGCTATGGAAAGCGGAATGGAGGGGGCATATTTGCGGCGGCGGGAGCCACGGTGGCGCTGACTGGCGTAGATATGGCGTTCAACAAGGCGGGGGAGGCAGGTGCGTGCTGTATTTGGCTGGCACCAGTTGAGCAGAAATGTGTGGTGCGCCAAGTACTTCGGCAGTGCATGCAGTCATGTACCAGTTCATTAGCTTGTACCTTCAAGGGCGAGCAAAGGGGCCATACGCATACACTCGAGCTGATGGAAGTGTTCAACCTAAGCACGCAGGGTGCTCAGGGCGTGACCTTCCGAGGAAGGTCGCGCGCATGCACCACATGCAGCACTGCCCCTAGCCCCGACCCCGACCTTGCAACACCCGGACCGTGTAGTTTGTTGCCATGTGGGCGAGATGGCTTCAGACGACACGCATGAGCTGGCTACTCTGCAGACACTTCTGTGTCCTACGCAGCTGTCTACTGGTGCAAGTGCATGTGTCGGCAGCGTATTCTGCGCCCATTGAGTGACCGTCCAGCAGTGGCGTAGGACACGTTGAAGGTTGCGATGGGGCGTGTTGTGCGATGGTCTGAACACGGGGCAGTAGAGGAGAGGCAGAACCTCACACATGTGTGCGCACGAGGGCTGAGTGGCCGCCCTGTCAGAAAAGGCAGCCCAGCCCTGCCCTCAAACACGCAGCTATTTGTCGACGAAAACAACGCAGGCCTCTTGGCTGCTGCTGCGACTGCGGCGGTGTCACTCACTGCTGCAGCTTGGCAAATACAACAGCTACAGTTACTGTAACCCAGTTGCAGTAGACGCGGCAGCAGGGGTCACCACAGCAAAGATAGTGGCAGCGGCGGCAGGAGTAGTGGCCGCGGCAACCACAACAGCACGGGTGAGTGCAACCTGGTTCACGGCAACAGCTACCAACTTGAAGTCGGACTATCAGGCCGAGGGGCGCCATGTGTGCAACACCCGTGCACCCATGCAGTGTGGGTGGGCTGGGCCACACATACTGTGATGCTCACCACACAAAAAACACACACAAAAATTCCATACCTTGTTATTCACAAGCCAATGGCATACGTCCGGCCTCACTACTGCGAGCACTGAATGGCCCCTCCATCATCATGCAGTTGCACCGTCTTGTCCCACAACAGGCCCATTGGCACGTGTAGGGTGGGTCTCTTTGCTGGGGGGGGGCGGCAGCCCTTTGGGGAACGCCAGTTTTGGGGGTTGAGCGCAATTTGGGCCGAGGCACAAGAGACCCGGGAGACTGCCAGTCACTAGTGCCATGCCCCAAGACACACTCGAGCACGCACCAGCAGATGTTGTGTGAGAGTGCATACACTGCGATAAAGGCGTCAAGCTTGCGCGCCCCCACGTCTTCACATGTTGACATGCTCACCACAAGTCACCCAAGATTATTGAACGCGCGGTCGCTGCGGCACAAGGCTGCTCAGCATGATGGTCAGCAACCACTGGTCTCTGGACTGCACTTGCATGCAGGTGAGGTGCTTGTGCTGCACACTTGCCATGGGGTTGTAGCTTCAACCTCGAATTGAAGTTTTTGATGTGCTCTCGCCGATCTGACGCACCAGCTGCTGGGTGCTGCCGTTCGTGCCGTGGTGGTGCCAGGTGGGGGCATCTACGCAAGAGGCGCAGAGCTAACAATCACCGACTCAGCCTTCCGCAGCAACACTGCCGACACAGGTGTGTTGTAGTGCATTCGCCATGCGTTGAAACTGCGATGGTGCCAGGTGGAGGCGTCTACACCGAAAACGCGACACTTCCCATCAATTGCTCAGGCTTGTGCAACATCGGTGCTAGTAAAACGAGTGCGTGTGCGGTCAGCTCCCTGGTGCTGCAACAACTTACCGAGGCTTTGCTTTTACGTTGGTTATTGCTACATGCTGAGGTTGGTAGATGCCAGCCAGCACAAGGCAGTGTCTGCAAGCACTTCGTACCTTGATTGCTTCCACTGCTGCACCAGAAGACTAGCTAAGAACCAAAGCCAATTGTCCTAATTTGCCTTCACTTGAGCACAGCCTTGTGCTTGAAGCTGTAAATGGTTACCTTCTAGCCCTCCCAAAAGTCGCGCAAATAGGCAAATTTAAAAAAAAAATAAACCCCATTTGCAACTTCAACTGTCTGCAGCCTGCATGCATGAACGAGCAAAGTGGGTGCAGTCGCATCCTGGACTTGACGAACAGCTGCAGCCATGGCTGAGTGGGGTGCGCTTTCTGTGAGGCACGAGCACGCACCTTCTGCCATGGTGCACATGGTGCATTGCTGCTGATGATGTGGCGCTTGGTGACTATGGCTGCCACTGATGTTGCTGCCGCCTCCTGCCTGACACTCTAGCCTTGCGCTGCTGACTGCTCCTGCAGGCGGCGCCTTCCACCTGAGTTCCAAAGCAACAGCTACCGTGGCCAGCTCAGTGTTTGTGTTCAACAGTGCCGACTCCGAAGGTGCCACCTTGCAGTGCACTGGCAGTCTCACATAATTCGAAGTAGCTTTCTTGACTCGCATATTGTAGGGTATCTGAGTTGATGCCCAATCCATGACATCACAAACCGCCGCTAGCCAGAAACCGATCTCATTTTATCCCAGCAATGGCAGCAGGGCGAGAAATTATACAAGCAACTCCACGTAGAAGAGGGCCGTTTTCCTATACATAGTATACTACAACTTCAAGCCTGACAGGATAACATGTAACCGGGGGGGTGTCTGCGCCTCACCGGCTTGGGTCGTGTTGGCGGCAACTTCACCGGCTCCTGTGTTAAAAAAAACTCATAGCTCATAGCACCAGCAGCTATCACCTCTTTTGATCTTAGCATTTGCAGTGGAAGTTGAAGTTAAACGCTGAGCTGCACTGCGGGCACAAACCGACCTAGCGGCGGCACCTGCATCTCCTGCTGCTGCTGGCTCCTTCAAACCACTGTTGGACCACCCATGCAGGCACTGTGACACAGCCCTGGCGCCCCTGTATGGAAAAGTTGAAAATTATGTGTTCAGAAGTCGAAGTTTTGATGTCAAAGTTTTGAGCTGTCGCTACCTCGGCGGCTCAGCTTTGTGACTTATTGGCGGCTTGAGCCGAAGCCGGCGCCTAAGGCAGCGGCGGCTCACAACGCTACGCCATGGTGTGAAGCTCCTGTGTCATAGGCGCTTCAACCTTGCCTGCGCTCTTGCATGGCTCCTGAGGTGCTGTACAACCCCACCACACGTGTGCATCCTTCTGGCCACGTCGTGAAGTGCTGACTTTTTTTGTGCCCAGTGGCAGCCAACCCGTGCGCTCACGTGCAAGCACCGGGCTAGGCCATCCCCTGCTGCCTGCGGGCAGTTGTTGACCATGCTGGGCATTGCGGCGCTGCTTGCCTGTGCAGGTGGTGCCCTGTATGTGGACGTTGACGCAACGCTGAATGTGTCCTCAAGCGTCCTGAACGAGAACACCGCAAAAAGGGGTGAGCCAGAATCTGATGCCCAGCTCAGTTCTGTACAATATCGCTGATTGCACAGCGCGCATTTCCAATGGCATTTCTTACTCATGAAAGCTGCTTTGTCTTTTGAGCTCAGGGACTGCTGAGCACATGGGTGCACAGCCTGCTGAGCAAATACACCAGCACTCAGGCTGCAGGACGAGGCATGCCTGCCGCTAGCAGCTGTCATTCGTGTGTGTACTTCCTTCCTCAGCACTGTGTGCTGAGATACTGTAACATTACTCGCGCCGCCATTCCCCAGCACCGCCAAGTGACACTGGCACGGCTGTGAGCATGTGTGCTCAGCAGCGTGCGTGGTTGTGGCCAGCGTGCATCTCGTGGTGAGAGCAAGCGCCAAGTGTTGCCGAGGCTGTGCGGCAGGTGATACACCGCTGCGATTGCCCCACCGGCGCACCTGTGCGCTCGCTTGTGCCGCAGGGGGCTGCCTCAGAGCAGAGGGCAACGTTTCACTGCAAGACTCTTCATTCACCAACAACTCTGCGGGCGAACATGGTGGCGCCATATTTTTTAAGGTTGAATCGCCATTAGCTACCCTGTTCATCGAGGACTGCGTCTTTGAAGGGTCTTCTGCGGAGAAATACGGAGGACTCATGAAGGTATCTTTTGGCAACGATAAAGACCTAGAAGACCGTAATACAAGCGGGATTCCGCACGCAACCGTGCGGAACACCGTGATTCGCAACAGCTTCAGCGGTGAGTGCGCGCGAGTGCCGCGCAAAGTGTGTGCCTCGTACTGCCAAAAAGCCGCCGATGCGCAACAGGCTTTCTTAGAGTGACCCGGCACCTGCGTGGCGGCAGTGGCTCAATGGTGGTTTGGTATGCACAGGTACTTGCGCGCCCACTTGCACATCAGCGCAGCTGCTCTGACATGCGCATTGCTGCTCTGATGCACACTGCGTTCACCCACGCCTGGCGCAGCCTATGCACCCTGTTGTTACAGCATCCTGCCCGCGCTGACCCTGACGTCGCCTATACGCTCCACTGTGGCAAGCCACATTCACATGAGATATGGCGTTTCGCCACTGAGGTACTTTTGTAGTACTACTGGAAAATATGATGTTGAATGTGCGCTGCTATGTGGTCGATTCACAGGTGACAGTGGCACCGTGCACAGTGTGGGCATTGTAAATCTGGAAAACGTGACATTTGAGGACAACCGGGTGGGGCAGCAGGGCTCCTGCCTGTACATAGACAACAACAGTGATGTGGACGGGGGCGAAGGCGACCATGTCACTACCATCAGATCATGCTCCTTTCTTGGCAACACGGGAGTGCGCGGGTGCATTCTGACCACAGCCGGCATGGCTTCGCCTGTGGTGGTGAGCGAGTCCAACTTCACCAGCAACAACGCCAGCGTCTCTGGTGAGCACGAGCGTGCCAGCCGCATGGTGCAGTTGCCTGTAAAGACGGTGGCTGCTCCCTATGCCAGCGGCCTGAACGCGGCACTCAAAACTGCATGTAAACGTGTGCCAATGTCTGGGACAGCGCACTGACCACGCTGCAATCGGCTGCAAGCCACCGCATTCAGTGGCCTCAAGCCACAGACCTCCACCACAAGCTTGCAGCTGACAGCCAGGTGCGCTCGTGTGCCTGACCTGTGTGCACTGGCAGGTGCCGCGTTTCACGCGGGCGGCGGTAACAAGGTCGCCTTCACCAACACCGTGTTCTTGCAAAACACAGCTGCTGCAGTCGGTGGTGCCATGTACTTCAACTCAGACAGTGCCATCAACTGCACTGGCTGTGCCTTCAACAGCAACAAAGGTCCGTGACGGTGGCCAGACAGCACAGCTGGCCTCATGTGCGCATTGGCTGTTATTGCATGTCATGTGTGAACACAGGGCAGTACCGGTAGCGAACGGCTCCCTCACTTGGTATTACTGGTGTGGCTTACAAAGAGCTCATCAATCGCGGTTGCGCCATGCAATGCCGACTGCAACATCTCAGCCACGCCATGCTGCCATGACTCTTTTCATTCGTGCCATTGCTAGAACAACAAGCATCCCATGTATGTTGATTTCCAGGCTGTAAAGATGCAGCAGTCTCTCTCACCATCAGCGCGGCATCACACGCCAACCGCACTCTGTGACACCTGCCAACGCTTTGTGCTTCCATGCAGCCCAGCTCGGTGGGGCGGTGTACAACTACGGAGTCTCCGTGATCCCCTTACTGTCCAAGTTTTCTGGCTCGACATTCGTCAGCAACACCGCAGACGGTGATGGAGGCGCCTGGTATGCAGGCTCCGGCGCCATGACGCTCTTCACCAACTGCGATTTTGAAGGCAACCTCGCCTTGGCTAACGGCGGCGCAGTGTACGCACAACGCGATGCCAACCTGTCATTCCCAGACTGCGCTTTCACGGCAAACGAGGCGTCCAGCGCGGGCGGCGCTCTCCTCCAGGAGGGCACCAAATTGACCATCACCGATGTGTCTGGGTCCACCTTCGACAGCAATGTTGCGGAGTGCTGTTATGTAAAGGGCTACGGCTCCTCCCTGGAATGGGCCGGCAACAACGGCAACTGCTCCGACCTTGACACGAGCGCGACACGGTCAGTGCACGCACGCTATCAGCGCGTAGTGATGCTGCCTGTGCGGTGATGCCACCGCGTTGCTGGCGGCCTTGCCGCGGTCCAACATCCTTGCCACCACCCGCTCTGTGTGCCCGCGCCGTCACAGGAATTGCTGCCTTTCAAACCAGTACTCAGTCTCAGAAGCAGACGAGGGCGACAGCAGCGGTAACCGTTGTGTCGAATGTGATGCAGAGGTGGTCAATTGCACCCTGGGCGCGACCTTGGAGACGCTCTCCCTGCAGCCCGGCTTCTGGCGCGAGAGGCTAAGTGTGGAGCAGGACAAGATCAAGCGGTGCTGGAGCCTTGACGCTTGCAAGGGTGGCGTGGCGGGGGACAGCATGGACGACTACTGCAATGAGGGTTACAAGGGTCCATGTGAGTTGAACAATTTACTTATGGTAGCTGTGCGCTGCCCGTGCGGTGTCAGGCACCAGCGCCGCATGGTTTGCCCAGCTCATCTGGTGATAGCTGGTGCACACAGACTGGTCCGGACTGGTCCAGGACCTCATTCTCTGATCAGACGAAGTGCAGGCATGCCACTGTAAACCCCTTGCCTTTGATAGCGTTCGTGCCTCTTTCGAGTGTTCTCGCAATGCTGAAATCTTAAGAAGCAGATATGCCAATCTATCGAACTGTGCCGCAGTTTGCCCTTACTAGTACGAAATTGTAGTGCCAAGCCCACATTAATGCCGGTCCGGATACCACTCAATGCTACCAGCCCGGTGACAATTTGTCGCTGGCTCTCCAGCATTGCAACGGGGCAGTGTCAGAACTCCAAAGGAGCTCCGGGCTCAAGCCATTACACTGTGGCACCCATTCAACAGGCCTTACGCACCCCTGAAAGTCTGTATGGACAATCGGTGCAAGCCCAGGTCTGTTGGCACAGTTTGGCGGCATGGACGTGCCCGGTCACCGGAGGGCAAGCATGCGGTACGTGTTGCAGGCCATGAGTGCCGATGCAAAATTTAGAGTATAATGACCTTCCAAGGACGGGCCGCCCCCTCACCGCACGTCGAAGTTGACGTTGCCGGACTCCCCTGAGCTCGCTGGCTCTCTCACGTGTGCACCGGGCAGGTATCTAGTGCATTGGGTTTCAAATTACACAGGCACAGAGCGGTGGCCAGGATGCCTTACAGCGGTGGCCGGGTGGCAGGAATGCCTGCGGGGGCTGGACTTTTCAGGCCTTGCTGCCGCAGCCCCGGGACAGCCAAAGTATCTGTCTGTAGAGGTTTGCAGCCCCTCCCGGCCGATGGGCTGTTGTCAGCTGCTGCAGGAGCGGCTGTGATTGCAGGCGGACGCAGCATGTGCATCATCCAGGGCGCGGGTGGGGCGGCCTGCCTTGCTGCTAGCTATGAAGTACCATTAGTTCCATAAGTATTTTCCCTATTGGTTTCAGCACGTGCTACTGACAGCAAGCAACATCTGTCACT
>JAULBY010062522.1:0-10296 GCA_032358315.1 Ophiocytium majus | reverse complement strand
GGGGGGGGGGGGGGGGGGGGGAGGGGGGGGGGGGGGGGCACCACAGCGGCAGCAGGCACCAGTGGCAAGCAACGTTATAACAGCAGGTGCAATGACACATCGCAAGGTGGGCATTTATGTGGACAGGCTTGGACCATGTGTTAACCTCTTCTGCGCCGCGGCAGGGGAGTGCAGCCCCCGCCCGCCCGCCCGGCGGCCGACGCGCATATCCGCTCTGTACAAGGCTCTGTTGCCGCGACGGGGGGTTGTCTAAGGCACGAGGACCAACCAACAACAGGGTAAAAATGCCTGCGCACAGGCTGAGCGCAGGCAGAGAGCGGCGGGTCCGCTCAGTGCACCTGTGGCAGCGCTGAGCAGCAGCCTTGCTCCGGCTGCTGAGCAGTGCTGCCACCCGCGGTGCTGCTGCTGAGCACCACTGCATCTGCTGAGCATGACTGCTGATGCCGCTCAGCGCTTGAGGCCGCCCCGGCGCGTGGCGGCGCGCCGAGGGGAGCAAAAACGGGAACGGCCTCAGTGTGTTAAAAAAATTCGCCCACTGCCTACGCGAGGTACCAGTAAGCCCTGCCCCTGCGCCCCATCTACGCCCGCCCCCACCCGTCAAGTTCAACTTCAAGTTCAACTCTGTCTGACCATCCCCACTAAACGTTACCATAACCAACCCGGCTTTAGACACACGCCGGGGAGCCCCCGTGCCAAGTCCGAGACGCCACCCAGCAGAAGGCCGTGGCACTGTGCCCCATAGCAGCTGCCCAGCACCAGCGTGCCGCTGCAGCAGCAGTTGGGGGCGCACCCTTGGAAATGCACGCCTCTTTTTGCCATCTCTAGCGCATGCTCAGCAGGGGCTCAGCGGCGTCCGCCGTCAACGGCCCAATGAGTCCTCGCACTGGCTGAGCAGCGCATGCACGCACTGCACGGACACAAAAAATGTTCGCGCGTAGGTCTTGGTGTGCGCGCGCCGCTGCTCGGCTGCGATGCTGAGCACATGCGCTGCTGAGCACACCAAAACTGCTGAGCACATGTGCTGCTGAGCACGTGTGCTGCTGAGCACCATCATGCTCCTGAGCACCAATGTGCTGCTGAGCACCACTGTGCTGCTGAGCACCCCTGTGCTGCCGATCACCGCCGTGCTGCCGCCGGTCACCGCCGCGCTGCTGCTGAGCACCACCGTGCTGCCCGCCAAACACAGCTGCGTCATTGCATCGAGCGCGTGCTCGACTGGCGTGTCATGGTGGCCGAGCCGCCGCCGCCGCCACCGCCGCCACCACTTGCACTGGCGCGCGCCAGGGGCAGGAGGTCCGCATCGGACGGCAGGTCTATGGTGTCCTTGCGGGCCTTTGTCAGCAGGGCGTCCTGCCGCAGCGGGTCGCCGCGGCCGGAGCGCGGCGCCCAGCCGTCCTGGAACCTGCGCACATGACGCCATTCACATGGGTATATGGTTACTGTGAGGTATTACCACAATGTACAGGCCTATACTTCTGAAGTAGATACCCCAGCAGCATGTGAGCGCGGCGCCCAGCCGTCCTGGAACCCGCGCACATGATGCCATCCATATGGGTATATGTGTTATTGATGAAGTATTGTCACAATGCATGCTGTGTGCGCATGGTTCGAACCACACTGTGCGAAAATACCACAGGTGCGGTGCGGCGCCCAGCCGTCCTGGAACCTGCGCACGTGACGCCATTCATATGGGTATATGGTTACTACCACAATACATGTGTATGTACTACAGCAGTATGTGAGTGTGGTGCGGCGCGCAACCGTCCCTGCAACTTGCACACATGAGACGATTCATACTGGGTGTATGGGCATGCACTACCAGAAGAACACTTCACCAGTACGTTTATGTCACAATGTGTACACATGGGTCCTGAAAATTGATGTGCGCATTTGTGAGTGCTGTTCACATTGCGCCCTTTGCATGGGTTAGGTGATATACTGTTTATGTTGTATAAATGTTTATGTTGTGCAGTGCATGTATGTGTACTTCGAAGTTTATACATACACTTCGAAGGCCGGGCGGTTTCGGAATCACCCCAGCGCTGCTGCCACGGACTGTGCCACCGCACCAGCAGCTTGGCTTTGCGAGTCGGCAGTGGCCCCTGACGCACAACAGACGCTCCTGGTGCTGCTCAGCAGCCAGTGCTCGGCAGCCAGTGCTCAGCAGCACCAGGGGGTGCGCCTCCCCCCATTCCACGCTGGCAGTCTGGGCAGCTGGTGGGAGTGTACACATGAGGACCTCTCTTTTGGTATATTTCGAAGCATGTAACATGCTTCGTGTTCAGACTTCTTTCTGGTACGTGCCCTGGCAGGTCTAGCCCTAGCCTACTGGCGGCTCAGGGTTGATTGCTAGCAGCAACTTTTGGCGTTGACTGTGGCAAGTTGTGAGTACGTCTGTGTGGGGCCGGGCATGTACCCCTGCTTGGTGTTGGCGCGCATGGCATGCGCTCTTGCACGCCCATGATCGCAAATAGAGATGAAGCCACTACTTCAAGTAATTGTGTACACACTTCAACACAGACACATGCACACATTTGTGTACATTAAGTCATGTCACGAAGATGTAATGAGCGAAGGTCTCTCTAGATACATGTATACACATGTGTGGATGTGTCTGCTGGTCGCGGGCCGTGGCGCACGCACTTCGGCCGCCCCCAGCACAAAACAAAGGTTATGATACTGTATACTTGAGGTATAATACACTTCAAAAAGTACGTTGAAGTGTACAGGTAAGTATGTACCATGTATTGAGGTGTGTACCTCTGAAGTATAGCATGCCTGTAGAAGGTGGGACATGCCCGAAGTATATTCCTACTGTACTAAAGTATATTCCTAACGTACTTCGAAGTATTACAAATTAAAGCAGTATCGTACTGCATACAACATGTACTTCAAGAAGTACTTTGAAGTATACAGGTAAGTATGTACCATGTAAAACAACATACCTGTAGAAGGTGAGACATGACACCAGCACCGCGACCGCAATGTCGACGCTGTAGTGCTTCCGCCCCGCCAACGCAAATGTGGCCATGGCGCTCACATACAGCATCCCCAGCACCTTTGCCAGCGTGTAGCCGCGCCTGCCCTTGAAAGTCTGCTCGCAAGGGGACATTTGGTGCGCAAACACATCACATGCGTGCTCAGCAGCAGCAGCGGCAACAATCTGTTCATCACTTCAACGTTGTGCTTACAACTTCAAGTGTGCAACGCCTGCGGACGCAGGCGGTTACCGTGCTACGCCCTGCTGAGTGGGTAACAGTCACAAGTGTAGCGGCCACGACCGGCGGCAGCAGCAACTTCAAGTTTGCAGCGCATGCTGCAACCGCCAAAGCCATGACCGCAAACACGCGGCCGCAATGCTCAGCAAGTGAGCGGGGCAGCAATCTCATCACCACCGAGCTAAGCTACACCACTGCAGGTCACCGCGTGCGGGTACAGGAATACAAGCACTTCACTACTTGCTGCTGGGCAGTGGCGGCTGCTGAGCACGGGCCTGTAACTGCCACTGTAACTGCCGCCGCCGCACCTTGACGAGGCACAGCGCGGTCATGGTGGTGAACGCCGTGTGGCCCGAGAAAATGAGGTCTCCGCAGGTGCTGTAGTCTCCTACCATGGGCCCCATGCGCGTGGCAATGTCGTGCCAGCCGGAGGGGGGGTGGTACCCCTGTGCTCAGCAGAAGCAGCAGCGGCAGTAGCAGCAGCAGCGGCGGCAGCAGCAGCAGCGGCAGCAGCAGCGGCGGCGGCCACGGCGGCAGCAAGGGCAGCAGCAGCAGTAGCAGCGGCAGCAGTGCAGAAGTAGCAGGGTTGCAGGGTCAGGCCTGCCGCAGCCACCGCAAGTACAGCATGACGCATATGGCAGGCGACTGGTACAGACTTGCCGAATACCACACATACTGTGATCACGCGGACAAACAAGACAGAGGCGGCCCAGTTGTGCAGTTGTTAAGCACAAGGTTACAGAAGCATGTGCACGCCCGCATTGCACCACAAACTATAGACAGAAAAGTATGGGAAGCATGCGCGCGCACCTCTTCGTTCATGCAGTGCGGCGCGGGCCCGGGCAGGCTGGTGAGCGTGCAGGTCATGGCCCTGAAGATGTACGCGAGGCTCACGCAGCGCAGCCAGTTGACCAGCACCTGACACCTGCTCAGCAGACCAGCCGCCAAAAAACCGCAGCAGGCACACACAGCGACACAGCGGCAGAGCTGCAGGTTAGAATGTTGCGCACTAAGCAGCAGCCCGGCACAGAGTGTGCTGCGTGCACCACCACGGAGGAGCCACCACCACCGGAGCGGACACCACCACCGGAGCCAGGCCGAGAGGCGACTGGGGGCGTCCGAGTGGGCAGGCCGGCGCGCCACAGGATACAGCGCCGTCTGGAGTCCCTACCTCGCACTAAGCAGCAGTCAGGCGGAAGTGTGCAGCGGGCCGCTGTCTGGCCGCGGCCGGCGTGCAGCATCGACACGTGGAGCTGCGCAGCCTGGCGGCGGTGCACACTGTGCTCCAAGTACACTGCAAGTGAGCGCACGCCACACACACGCACGCCACATGCTCCCATACTAAACCACTACACAAATACGACAGCGCGCTCGCACCGAGCAGCGCGCGCACCCCCGCCCTTAACCATATTGGAAGCCACATGATTTCTGTAGTTGTTGCACGGGGCTGCGCACCTGGCGGCGCGCCGCATGACGAGCGTGCGCACGACGAGCACCGCGGGCAGCGCCTGCGCGAGAACGTCGCTCACGGGCCGCCACGGCGAGTCCACGCCCTGCGCGGGGATGAGCGTGAAGCCCAGGTCGAAGAGCGGCTCCGCGGGCGTGTGCAGCAGCGTGCAGATGTTGGCGCTCATGGTGACGGCGAGCCCCGCCGCCGCGAAGAGCTCGATGTGGCGCAGGATCGCGCACACCATGGGGGGGGCCGCGGCGTGCAGCACGCGGCGGTAGTAGGCGGCCGCCGCGCACCACAGCAGCCACACCACGAGGGCGCGGGTGGCGAAGAGGCGGGGGTGGGGGGCGTCCGCGGCCGCCGCGGACTCGGGCTGCCCGCCCCCCGTGACGCCGTCGGCGATGGCTGCGGCGGTGGGGCCCACGGCCATGCCCAGGAAGCACACGTGCTGCCAGAAGAAGTACCAGAGGAAGGGCAGCTGGATGGCGGAGGGGATGCCCACAATGTGCCAGCCCGCGAAGGTGAGGAGCTCGGCCAAGCGCGCCCTAGCCCAGGGGGGCAGGCAGGAGAGGGCCCTGCTGAGGGGCCCTCCCTTCTGCATGGCCAGGGCTGCACCCAGAGGGTCACCCTCAAAGGAGTCGTCGGCGAGCAGGGGGCCGCCCGCCTCTGCCTCCTCCAGGCTGTTGCTGCCGGCGCTGCGCATTGTGGGCAGGTCGATGCCTGCGACGCTCCTTTCCCTCTCCGCGGAGGACTGAGCGCTGCCCAGCCCCCATCGCTTTTTGCTGGGGAAGAAGGGGGACATGGCCACCTGTTGCTGGCGCTGCCGGCCTCCGCTGCTGCTCGCTGCTGGTGCCTGCTGTTACCAGGCACGCCAGACTGTGCGCCCCGCTCTCCTCGCCTGCCGCGGTCGGGTACTGAGCCCTGCTCACAGCCCCGCAGCCAAGCCGTGTGGAACACTTGAGAGAAGAGCACGGGCGTGCGCTCGCAGCGCGGCACGGTGGCGTCGAGGGAAGTGCCTGCAGGCCGGAAGGCTGCTGCAGCTGCAAAGCAGACGTGTGTCTGCCTTTGCCGGACCGCAAAAGCGCCCAGCAGTGCCGCTGCCGCGCGATGAATGCGCACAGCCTTCGTGTGTCGGCTGCTGCGCGCGCTACAGGTGTTCAAACGCGGTGACCTTGAAAGCCTTGTGCGTGAGCTCGGCGTAGGCACTGGCGGAGCGGAGCTGCCCGTGCAGCAGCGACAGCAATCACCAACACACCAGCACTGGAGCGCACACCAGGCTCTCTGTTCTGTCCCCCGACGGCGTCGGCAACGCTGTGTGTGTCAAAGGCAGGTCACCTGTGCACGCAATGCCGGGTGTTAATTGATTGGAAGATTTTTTTTCCCCCAGGTGGGTGGTTGCGCTGTAGGCGCATTGTTTTGCCAAACCGCCATTGTGCTGAGCAGTCAAGCAGTGGTCGCTGCGTGCGCGTGTGTGCATGTAGAAACAACGGGCACCTGCCCTCTCTATCATGATGTCGGCAGCGGCGAGAGAGGGTTTAAGGCGCGCGGCGCTGCTGGGGCGCAGAGGTGAGTTTGCAGCGCGTGTTGGCATGCAGCCGCTAGCGCCGAACAGCAGTCAGCCGGACGCCAGTGCACACCCCACACACACATAACCATCCCTTCGCGCTCAATGATCGGCTGCGGCAAGCTGCGGCGGCATCAGACACCAGCACCAGCAGGCTTCTTCCATGCCTGCCTGTCCCCCGCCGCCTGCACCACCAGCAACCACAGCACACGACTCTAATGTTGTTCGTGTTCTGCTGGGTGTTGCATCACTGCAGGGCTTGCCACCTCTGCCAGGCAAATCAGCGGCGCAGGGGAGCACTGGCCGCTGGCGGCTGTGGCTGTGGTGGCGGCGACTGCGGGCGTGGGCGTGGGGGTGTATGGCGTGGGCACCGTGTCCGCAAAAGGTGAGGGTGTTGCTCTTGTGTGCAAGATGCACTGCACGTGGAGCTGTTGCCGTTGGCAGCAGCAGCAGGCACCTGCAGGATGTGACAGCAGCACCCCTGTCGCCGGCAGTTGACGACGTGGTTTGCGCTGGAGCATGAGGTAGGGCATGTCGCCACTGCAATGTCAGCGCACCGCCAGGGCAGCACTGCAGTGTGTGCACTCATGGCATGCCGAGAAGCAATCTCGATTCTACGCAGCAGAAATTGTTGTTCATTTTTCCAAGTGGATGCAACAAGCAGCAGCATGCAGGCGGGGGGGCACAGAGCAGCAGGCAGCCAGGGGGCACGACCCATGCTCTGCTGCCGGGTGCACCTGCTATTCTACTGTCACGCCATTCATGAGGTGCTTGACAACAGACGCAGAGTTTTTCATTCCACATAAAGCACGTTACCGTAAGCAACCGCAGACCCGTTTCAGGTGCGCAACTTGCAGCTGGCGGCCGGTGGCCGCCGCAATAAACTGGTACCCGCTGCCCACCAGGCAGCGCCGCTTATCGTGCATGCCTGGGGTAGCTAGCAGCTGCTTGCAAGGTGCATGCACAATCTTCAGCACTGCACCGCATATGCTGCATTGCAACGCCGACAAGTATCTTCCAAGTGGCGAAACGTCTCATGTGATATGCTGCAGCCCTGTCCAGCGCAAGCGCATACCAATGCCACTGCACCCAGCACTTCCCATTGTGCGCCTTTGCACAAGCATGCCATGTGAACGCATGAAAGCCACGCTCGCGGTGCGCCATCTGTACGCACGTGCGTCTGGCCACCTTGCCGCCGCCGCTAAAACCGGTGCGCGCACTGCCGATAGCCCCCTAACGCTGGGCTCAGCCTTCGCACGCCCGCCCACATCCTTGCACTGCACCCCTGGGCACGCTTCCAATACATACACACAGACACCACCTTTTTCAAAATTATCAATTTTAGAAATTAATTTATGAAGCCTGTAAAAAGATGCATGCACTTGCACGCACGGCTGGCTTTTGGTGGCATCGCACAAGTAAGCCCTGCTGGTAGCACTCTGAATCATTCCTAGCCCTCAGGGACACTGACCGGCGCGTGTAGGTGCGGGGGCTGTCTGGCGCTTTTCACCAGGTGGACAAATCAACCAACAGTCTTCGGCCTGGCATTTTGCCCCAGCCACGGCAGTATCTGGGCTTAGCAGCCTTTTAGGTTTCTTTCACTTGCTCTGTGTGCACGTCCGGCCGCTGGGCGGCAATGGCTCTCACGCAAGCGCTCTGCCGCCTCCTCAAGCAAACTGCAATTCATGTGGTTTCCATTGTTTTACCTGTGTGCACGCGCGCCTTCGCCATGGCCGCCTCCTGCCGTCTCCATCCTCCTTCACACCCCTGCACATGCCATCACTCACAATGTGCCACTTGGACCGGAGTGCAAAAAGATCTGTAGCCCTGCAAAGGCACACACGGTGCTGCCATTCCCCCAGCACTTTCTGCAGTGCTGCAGCTCCTTCTCTTGCTCTGCGGCACACAGCACACAGCACGCGTGGCACAGAGCTCTGCTGGCGGTTAGCGCTCAAGTCACAGCCGCATCACTCACCCAACCCCCTACCCGCCGGCGCCCGCCGCCGCTGCCGCACACGCCATCACTCACAACTTGAGTCACAAGCGTGCCACATGCACCCGCCGCCGCTGCCGCACACTCACAAGCGTGCCACATGCACCCGCCGGCGCCTGCCGCTGCTGCAGGCGCGGAGCATGCTCAGCAGAAGGCGGCGCCTCCCCCGCCCGCAGCCGTTGAGAAGGCGCTGGACCGCATCGAGCGGCGTCTGACGCAGCTCGCCAAGGCGGTGGACCACGTAGCGGAGGTGGCGGGGACTGAGAAGCGCAAAGGGCGCGTGGACGTCGTGCTGGGGGCTCAGGTGCGGCGTGCTGTGCTGCTGAGCAGCTGTATTTTATGTGCTGAGCAGGCGGGGGTGTTTTTGCTCGGCAGGACCCTTTTGGGTTGTGGGGGCGGCGGGGACAGAGAAGCGCAAGGGGCGCGTGGGACGTCGTGCTGGGGGCTCAGGTGTGCTGCTGAGCAGGTTTCTTGTGTGCTGAGCAGGCAGGGGCGTCTGTGGGGAAGCTGCAGTGGCCGTGGGTCCACGCGTGTGTTGCAAGCCATAATATTTGTGACATGACGTCATGTATGTGTGAAAGTGTGCACACTCTACAGTAGTTTGTAGACATGCGCTAGTAGACGTATGTGAACATAATATGCTTCGAAATATGTCGAGAAAAAGTATTGGTAGCACATATATACATTGGTATAATTAGGCGCTATCTTTGCTGTGTTCACCCTTTGCGCGAGTTAGCCCAGGGTGACGGCCCCTACCGGCGAGGAGACCTAGCGTTTACCGCTCCTAGATTGAGTTTCCATATAATGTGTACAGGAAAGCAGGAAAGGTGACTGAAGGTGGGCCACGTAGCATGCCACTTTATGCTCTGAAGTATACTGCCGTACAGTAATACTGCAAGTACTTGAAGTACACAACACACACAGGTCGTCAGTGACACGCCCCTCAACTGGCATGTGCAAGGCCATGCCCCAAGTACACTTTTTATCAGTAGGTGTGCCCGATGACAACAGTGTCACTGCTGATGCAAGTGATGAAGTACTTGAAGTACTTGAGAGATTTTCTTTCAAATTATCTGCCCGTTGAAGCATGTTGCGGGTATGTACATAGTACTTGAAGTATATTTGTACTTCCGAAGTATGTACGTGTATAGGTACCATATCATATATGTGGCGTGCACCGCAGGCCATGGGGTGATGACCACAAGCGTCACGCTGCCATGGCGCACGTGCAGCCCGCAGCCAGCAGCTCCACAAGTACGTGAAATTGAAGTTGCCACTGTGTCCGCCACTTCTCGCCACCTGCGTGCTGCTGCTGCTGCTGCCACCGCTGCTGCTGCTGCTGCCGCTGCTGCTGCTGCTGCTGCTGCTGCCGCTGCTGCTGCCGCTGCTGCTGCTGCCGCTGCTGCTGCTGCCGCTGCTGCTGCCGCTGCTGCTGCCGCTGCTGCTACTGCCACCGCTGCTGCTGCTGCTACAACCGCTGCTGCTGCTGCTGCTGCTGCTGCTGCTGCCCACGTCACTTCAACTCCAACTTCAACTGCTGCTGGTGGTGATGCAATGCCGCCCTGCGCCTGCTGGGAAAACTGTGGGCAGTGGGGCGATGAGGGCAAGGGGAAGCTGGTGGACATACTGGCGCAGACATATGATGTGTGCGCGCGCGTGGCGGGGGGCAGCAATGCTGGTGAGTGCACGTTCACATGTCATTCAGCGTCACAAACAGTTGAAGTTACTTTACAAGTGGTAGTAGTTGGACTTTGGCAAGACACATTGACGTACTGACGCAGACGTGTCACGTGTGCGCGCGCGTGGCGGGGGGCAGCAACGCTGATGCGTGTGTGTCCACATGTCATTTATTCCAGGTCACAAACAGTTGAAGTTACTACACTACTAGTGGTGATAGATGAACTGTGAGGGCAAGGGGAAGCTGGTGGACGTACTGGCACAGACGTACGACGTTGGCGAGAGATAATGACATGTTGGTGCAGATGTACTCTTATTAAACTCCGCTTAGGGCGTGGAAAGCCCTTCGCACACGGTGCGCGTGACCAGAAAAAGGGACCAGATAGGTAGCGAA
>JAULBY010062511.1:0-10298 GCA_032358315.1 Ophiocytium majus | reverse complement strand
GTGCATCTTGAAGTTGGCTATCACATACATTGCCGGCGGGTACCAGTGAAATTATGTGCAGAAGTTTGTTCAGTGCTCTAAAAAGTGCGAAAAAACATATGGGACCTATGGTACAATCAATACCATACTCTAAAGTACTTCAGAAGCACTAAGGGCAATGTTGACTGCTTCCATATGGCCTGGGGTGTGCGTGCGAGCCACGTGCAGGTGCGTGCATGTCTTTTGGTCATTGCGCAGGTGTATGTATGTGCACATGGGCTGTGAGTGCGTGATTTGTCTGGTTGTGCACAGAGCAGAGCCAAAGGGTTCAAATGGCCGCGCAACGAGCTACCGCTAGTACATACTACCACAAACCGAAAGCTGAGCAGTTTTTCACGCACGACACATTGCGCTGGCAGCCGCTTCAATTCCTGTGGAGCACAGGCGCTGCTGCACGCGCACGCATGCTGGATCAGCGAGCCTCAGGCTGCCCGCCCACCCTCACTAACCCAGGTGGGGGCAGGCTGGTGCGTGGGCAGTCGCTGCGGGCTCAGTTGGGTTGTTGTTTCCAATTGGCATTGGGTTGTTGGGAGGTGCTGGGGACAGGCCCCAACTACCTCAGCCCACATGCCCACTGTAGCACGCATCCTGCGCACCAATACGCTGTGAAGCGACAGCTTTGCTGGGGTGGGAGGAATGGGGCGGTTGAGGGGTGCCGGTGCCTGTGTTGTCTCCCTGCGTACCTCGTGCGCGCTCAATTGTGAACAAAAACAATCTTGTTTCTCGGGGCATGCAGTGCTGTGGACGCAATCACCAGCTTGGGCTGGTGCACAATATGCCAGACAAGCCATGCAAGATGCCACTGATTACAGGCAGCAAGCTGGCTACATGGCGATAAAATGCAGGGTTATCTTTGTGCATTTGGATGTGGTTGTTTTTGGGAACCCGGCCAGTGTACCACCAGCATGATCCGCGGGCGCAACTTCAAGTTGGGAGACTGTCCTCCAGCTGCAGTGGCGCTGTGGTGCCTACTATTAATAGTTAGTAGTGGCGCATTGCTCCTGAAGCTCATGTCAGCAGCATGACAGTGCTGCCTTCAACACGCTGCCATGCAGTGTCGGCCTGTCTCGCTGTCAGTGGCACCTGTGCCTCTCACAAAAGGCCTCGTCCTACACCATCATCACGCATGCCATGAACAGCTGCACATGGCGCCGCCGCTGAATCCAGAAGCGTGTGTCGACTCAACTTGACGCACTGGCGGCTGCCGCCACATCCTAACACGCGGCACTGCCTTCAGCGGGCGCGCCGCCATCTGGGCATGTGCGACACCATGCTCCAAGGCCACCCATCGAAGCAGTCCCTGCCTCGCAAATCAGGCATCCGGGGTTCCCAAAGCCTGGAGCACAGTCTGCATACACGCAGTGGGCATCCGAGTCGGACATTGCCAGCAGGCATGCATCACAGGGTGCAGGGGGAGCGTGGCACTCAGCAAGGCGCGCAGAAAAGGTGCACAGGAAGGGTTGCGCATGCGGCATATGACATAGCTAGTGATGGGTCACGGCATGTCACGTAACAATCAATTCGTCGAGGTACTATCCCATGCGTTATACTACTAGTACTACAGTAGCTCTAGGTTTTTGGAATCACACAGTGCGCTCCTACGTATTTGTGCGCAAAACGCTGTGTACGGCGTAATTGGCGTACAAGTGGTGCTGTACGTTCATTTGAGTTTGTTATACGCTATACAGTGTATATTGCAAAGTTTATTGCGATGTGACCCATCACTAAGCATAGCATCCCATGCTGCGTGCACTGGCAGCTGCATGCGCCTACATTTTCACGACAGCACCGCACTGATGAGGTCAGAGGCGCGGTTTCCGGCATGCCAACCAGCAGGCGTGTGCGCAGCAAGCTTGAAGTGACAGTTGCCAGAAATCTGGGCTTAACCTAGGCTGAACATGTTGCCAGAGTGTGACTTTTGATCATAATGATGGCGCCGCCATGCACATTGTCAAAACAACAAGGTGCACGGCCGTCTTAATAAAATCGCAAGTTCATGCAATAGTTAGTCCGCTGCAGCAAGCACATTCAATTTGCCAACCCGCATGGTATGGGCCGGGCCCTGTGAAGAGCTTATGCATCCGCTGCAGTAAGACGGTAGTGCTTTTGATCCCTCAGTTCAAAATGTGCACACTGCCGTCTTGTGCCATCATAGTTGCCCGGGGTGGCTTGTTGGGACATCATTTTGGTGCCTGCCAAAGTAACCTACCCCCCCTTGTATGTAGCCCTCCCAAATGCAATGTGCCCTCCCTTTTTATGCCGCGAACCTGCCTGAAACCCCGCAGGTAGGGTGCATGCAAACAACTGAACAAGGCTGACCGCACTTAATGATGACGCCATGATGCCGCCGTCCGCACCGCGCCCCGCACATGCGCGGTGTAACGCGCCTTTTGGTTGGGGGCGTTGCCTCACGCCGCTGGGGGGGCTGTGTATACCCGCGCCTCTCCCACTGCATCTACGCTGCCGCCCCCTGGCCTGTCTACAACCTCATCATCGCTGTCACATCTGCTGCAGCAGCTCTTGCTGCCCCAGCTGGCGCCAGCCTGGTGGTGAAGTGGGTGGTGCAAACACTGGTGCTAGTGCTGCTGGCTGTGCGGTAAACTTTAAGGCGCCTAACGGGGTGTGCTGCCCTGGCGCCGAAGCAGCAACTCTGATGTACTCACCGCTGCAGTCTGTGTGGTCGGCATTAGGCTGGAACCTGCCATTCGCGCTGTTGCACTGCACGCAGGGGCGCAGGGCGCCGCCCCTGCTGACGGTGTCGCCACCGCACGGCTGGCAGGTGTCCGCCGTGTCGGACTTGGCGTGTCCAAAGCCGGGCAGGCACACTGTGGTAGCGGCGCATTATGATAAAGGGTGCGTCAGATTAAGTAGGGAGTTCTGCAGGTGCTTGCGTTCTCTTGTAGGGACAAGGGCAATGAACGCCGGTGTTGGCCAATGTGGCTTGTACTACAGTAGTACAACACTAGCTCTCGTGCGCTTGGAAGTGCCGAGGCGCATCCTTGGTGGCGTAGGCAATGCCGCAACCACGCAAGATGACCAGTAGCTTGTAAGGTGTGTTGGGATATGGGCAGGCACCGTATACTTTGGCCATGTACCTATGGGCCTGTGGCTAGGGTACTGAGCAGTAGTGGGCTACTGTAGCAGTGCGCTGTTATATTCGATCCGGGTGTGTGCCACGTAACTGCCACTGCTGTTCCCTGGCACCTGATGAACTTTCACTTCAGTGCGATACAGTTAACAATTGTTGGTAGCTTGCTTGCTGTGCAAGCCGCTGCTGTTGGGGCCATGGCTCTGCCTCTGGCAGGCGGCCTCGCAGAGGTCACTTTACAACAAGGTGATCAGCCTCAGCCTTGCATGCAGCAGTTTGAACTAGCCGGCGTGTGTCTGTGCCCCTGTGACGCTGTAAATCATTGCTGGCGCGTTGCATGCCGAACGCACCACACACAACGCCAGGTATCATAATGGTACCACTGTGGCAGCCTGCAACCCGCAGCAACTGGGATTGAATCCTGCGGTAGCAGCGCATTATGGTAAAGGGCCCCGGGTGCGGCAGTTTAAGGAGTTTCGCAGGTGCACCAGCCCGCCAGTGGGGTTGCATGCAACAGTTTGAACTAGCAAGTGTGTGTCAGTGCCGCTGTGACGCTGTAAAACAATGCTGGCGCATTGCATGCCGAATGCACCGCATACAAACACCAGGTATCATAATGGTACACAGAGGCAGCCTGCAACCCGCAGGAACGTGGATTGGATCCGCAAGGCGCTACTCATACTGCTTCATAACTATAATAATTAGGAACAGGTGTTCGGCTGCTGGTGCGCCAGCCTGTAACAGTGTCAATGGTATGCACGGGGCTGCACTGTGACATACTGTGATCATGCGCGCACATGCAACTCTCCAATACGCACCACAGCCAGTCCGTGACGTGTTGGAAACAGTGCCATCGCCACACCGCTTGCACCGCTCTGCTCTGGCTTCGCCCGAGTAGTAGTCGCCAGGGCAGCGCATGCAGAAAGTCTGGGAGGGCTTTCCGCCTGGGGAGAACTGACCAGCGTAGCACTCGTCGCATGACGGTCCGCCGTAGCCTTTCGCGCAATCTGACGCAATGGACAGGAAATCCTTGATAACACACACACAGTGAGCCATGATGAAGCAATGATGACCACATTACCAGCTAAGCCTGGCACCAGGTCCTGCCGGGATGATGCAGGCGGCACTGTGTCACTCAGCCCTGCATGAGGTTCAATTTTCTCTGCGTTTTCTAGCTGGTGCTTTGGGTGCGGCATCAGGCTTCTGGGACTGCCATCACCACAGTGCACTTGCTGTGACGGTTGAAGGCAAGGTTGCCATGCCATGTCGGTGGGTGGCGCACCGAAGAAACTGCCTGCGCATGGTGACACAGTGTTTGAAGTGTGCACACGCACATTCATTGGTTCTGACCAAGTGGATAGATCACCACACAGGCTTTGGCCTGGCTTTTTGCCCCAGCCACGGGAGTACCTGGGCTCAGTCACCTTTTTGGTTTCTTTCACATGCCCTCATGTCTCTACCACTAATACACAAACTTCAACGCCCTCTTTCACACACAACATCAACTTCAACTGGCACTTCACCTGCTGAGCAGCCTCCACGGTCCTCTGCAGACCCCCATGTCTCTACGACTGATACACAAACTGCAACGCCCTCTTTCACACACAACATCAACTTCAACTTCAACTGGCACTTCACCTGCTGAGCAGCCTCCGCGGTCCTCTGCAGAGCTGCGCCCCCCGGCGCCGGCGGTGGCGAAGCGGTTCTGCATGGGCGGCAAGCAAGGACCACAGCATGTACCCACATGAAGATGAGTGCCTACGAACACAGCAGTGAATCCTACTCTTATACTACAGTATACATGTATATACTTCAAAGTATATGGTAGTACTTCTGTACTTTCATGTATTTGCAATTGTGGGCGTGCAAGATCCCATGTCATGCATGCCAGCACGCGCACTGGTGGCCATGGCAAACGCCCGGCAGTGTATGCAGGCAAACACTTTTGTACAAGTATTTACATACTTGAAGTACTTGCACGCGCGATTTAGTGTGGGGCAGTGCCACCCCCCTCGCACCCGGCACCAAAGTGAGACCTGCACCAATCAATTCCCGAATGGTGTTTCGAAGTATATCATCATGAGGCGACCGTGGGCAGAAACAGGCCTGTGGACGCCACAGCAAAAAAAACAGAGCTTCCTTCAGTTCTGCAAAGGGCAGTTGAGGTTGGCTTTATACATTCAAATGTGTACATAGCTGTATGTATGCATATATGTATACATGTGAGTACTGAAGTAGAAAAGACACACCACAGCATGTAGCCATATGGGAATGAGGGCTTGTATAGCAGTTATGGCATGGCAAATGTTAGAAGCTCACTTTATTCCGCAGCACAGAGTTGAAGTTAGCTTCAGACAGCCCGATTCCCAACTTCAACTTCACTTCCATTTAGGAGGGGCCACAGCACGCACCTGCTGGTACACGGACTACACAGTCTTGGTACATGCCAGTTGTGGCACATGCGTATACGTTTGTGTACATACTACGTAGTACTTCAAAGTACATGTACGCATATAATTATTGATACAGCAGGTGGCGGTGTGCACTGGCCTGCTGAGCAGCTGTGCGCCATCATTTGGTGTACATGTGCGTATACATAGATACAAGCCACGCCGACATTACTACATCTGATGTCGGTTTGAAATGAACACACCATAACTGGTTTACCCCTTGCCAGCTCCCCCTTACCTACTGTAGTTGCCTGGATCCGCACGTTGGGGCGGCCAAACTCTTTCTTCCTTCACTTCCTTCCCATTTCCTGCCAACTACATCCCTGCTGAGGCTGCTGCAAAAAAAAAGACATACAGGAACCTCAAACCCCTTGCCTTCTATTGACCGCCCAACCCTCCTTTGTACAGGGAGACACAGAGTGACGCACATGCCGGGGCCTACCAGAACTTGCGGCTAGCATACTCACACTGTTGCGGTATGTAGGCGGAAGCCCAGCAACAAACAAAACAGCACCATTCTTTGTTGAAGTTGATGTTGAAGTTGAGTTTTTTTGGGGGCAGTACGTCTGGCCAACCCTAACTTTGACAGTGGTTCTACCGCCTACCGGTGGGCACACTTGGACTTTCGTCGTTCTAAGACGAGCTTTTTATAGATACCATACTTCGAAGTATTGCATCCGGTCGGCCTGAAAGGGCAGTCACATGTTATCACAAGGTGTAGCGCACGCTCCTGGACAAGACAAAACAACCTGCCACTGCAAAAAATCATTGTCGCTACTTGTGCCAAAGCTGCGGCTGCAGCGTGTGGTTGCCATTCGCGCTGTTCAACACTCGTCAGTAGTGATGGGTCCATCGTATAATGTGTGCAAAATACGCCGTAAAACGTATGTAAATAAGCCGTATAACGTATGCAGATGAGCGTATTTATACGGCCAATACGCGGTATATTGGGAGTTTGGGGGGTAGAAATACGCCGGATGTTGTATAACGTATAAATACGTTATATGCCGTGACCCATTACAACTCGTCAGACATACTTGAACCTACCCCTTTACATCCCGTTTTTTTAAAATGAGGTACAGTTTGAACAACAAGCGGGCTGGGCACTCTGGTGCCATGTGGTACTGGTAGTGCCGTGAAGGCCGTTACGGTGTGAGTAAACTTGTATAACTTGTTTAATGCACGTGTACACTTCAGGAGTACTTCGACGTATGCTTCAGCCGCACGTCATGTGCACAGGGTATTCCGTGACCCAAGCAGAGTTCAATAGAAGCACACTTTGAAGTTCATCACCCATCGCCCCCCTGGCAGAGAGTTGAAGTTTGTATATTGGTCATAGATTAGTCGTAAAGATTGAAGTTGAAAGAGAGGGTTGAAGTTGAAACTTCGAATTCAGGCAGTGGCGGCCTCAGTTTGCTGCTGCCAGTTGCTCCTACAGGGCATGCGCTGTACAAGTGGCCTGCCAGCAAGCACAGCTCAAAGTGCCTTACAATACATGCACCTATATAGTTAATCAAAAATGTACCAAAAACATGCTGAAGCGGGAGTGACTTGATGTTTGTGTTGAAGTAAGCACAGGTCAGAAAATGTTGTTTGGCAAACAAAAAATGGTAATCATTGGTGATGTTGAAATAAGAATCAGTTGAAGTTACTCGTGCAAAGCCCCACGGCGCCACAGGCAGCAACAGCTGCAGCGCGCCACTGCCATCTGCTACTCGAAAGTAGGACAGAGCAAAGCTCTCTGTGATGAAATCACCAAACTTGGTACTGTTGAAGTATAAAGCTGAAGTTACTCACAGATCGCCCCCCGGCGCAGCAGGCAGCGTCCCATCGTGGGAGAACTGCGTCATGAGGCGCCTAAGGAGCGCCACAGTACTGGCTGTATTGAAGCACGGAAAACCGCGCTACTGGTACTGTTGAAGTTTGTGTATTAGGCATAGAGACATGAGGGTGTTGAAGTATGAAGTTGAAGTTACTCACAGATCGCCCCCCGGCGCAGCAGGCAGCGTCCCATCCTGTGGGAACTGTGTCATGAGGCGCCTAAGGAACACCGCCAGCTCCATCATGAGCTTGTCATCGTGCGCATCCAGCTCATTGAAGATCTGCAGAGGACACACACAGTGGTAGAAAACACTCAGTGAAATATGGAAAACATTGCACAAAGATAAGAGGGGAAAGTGCATGTAACGAGGCCAGCTTTTAGCTCGTCAAAGATTTGTTGAACGCACGCAACAGAGCAAGAAAACCAGTGCATGCTGGGAACATGGCACACAAAAATGGGACACGTTATGCGCGGTGCCATGGTGCGCATCCAGCTCCGCAAACATTTGTGAGACATACACACAGCAGCAAAACAAAAATCAGTGAGATACTGGAAAAATTGCACACAGAAATGGGAAAATGGGACAACAGTGCATGTCATGAGCCAGCCCATTGAAAAACTGCCGGAGGCGAAGGCAGCAAGGAGCACCTAAGAAAATCGTAGCAGGCATGAAAGAGGGGGCAGAGTGTCGAGTTCCCCTTTGCACCAGAACAACCAGAACTCAAATTTGACTACATGTGCTTCTTTTGTAGGGGCAAACTAACCTACCACCTGCCAAAACATTCGTTGCTGAGCCCAGGCACCGCCGTGGCTGTGGCAGATCGCCAGGCCAACGCGCATGGACTAAGTTGGTGCGAGCCACAAAACCTGTTTTGGCGCCAGCTGTAAGTACAGCCAGAACTTCGCAATGCGTAACTTCAACATCAAAGGTCCCTCCTCCTGCTGGGCCCAGCTTAAGCGCTGCGTGGGATGATTATGCACATGGGCAAAATCAGGTAGCCTCGTATAAAGAAAAAAATTGTTACACATTTACACACATGTGCAGAGAAAAAGGCGGCAGCCAGACAAAGGGATGGGGTTACATGGCATCGGCTAGCCGTGTGTCACAGACCAGAGTGTTCCAAGATCTGCAACAGGGAGAAGCAAGATGATGTTGGTTATTTTACGGGGACAAAGCACAGGGATACACTTCAGGAATACACTTCAGAGACATTTAAACAGCCACAAATATTTCTCGAATGAGGGGCCAAGAAAAAGGTTGGTCTCGGGACACACCACTTCATGACACCGCCTGTTGTCCACTACCTGCGCTGCTTGCTGTACACCTACCTGAAGTGCTCTAACTTCAAGTACTTGTTGAAGTAGTTTCTGCCGCACCACGCCCTTCCCGCACACACCGCATCACGCCGTGCTGCTGTTACACGGGAGTACAAATGAGCTGCTGAGCACGTTCAGGCATGCAGGCATCGCGCCGCCTACAATGCCTTGCCATTGCCACCTGCACACGCGGGGGCTTTTATGTACGGTAGCGCAGCTGTGCAAGCCTGCCCGCAGAATGACCAGGTGCAGGCAGCTCACACATGCCTCAAATAGCAACGCTTCAGCCCCCCACAACGCTGCTGTGCTGATGCACTGACTGCTGAGCAGCACTTGGCATATGCTCCACATCGACCCTCACCTAGAAATGAACAAAGCACAGCAGCTGCTCAGCAATCAGCACCAGTCAGCAGTCCACAGCTTTGGTGGGCAGGTGTTTCAGCAGCAAACCCGACGTCCGCCCTGCCGCCTTAGATAAATCCGCAGCAGCACACGGCACGGCCATGTGCTCAGCAGCGCGTCAACAGCATCAGTGCTCAGCAGCAAGGCCCCTGGCTCACCATCCACTGTATCCCCCCCTCCTTCTTGAAGCGCTTGGAGGAGACCTGCCGGGACATGCGGCGGCCCTCGCTCTTGTACGCCTCCAGGCTGGCGTGCAGCTGGGCTATGTCCCCCTTGGACTTTATCTCCGCCACACCTGAGCTTGTGTTACCCATGTTTGAGCTCTCTCGCCAGGCCTAGGGCCCCCGCCTCCAATTCCTGCTGCTGCTCCGTCCGTGCTGCAGTGCGTGTTTGCCCGCGCCACCTCCCCGCCTGCTGCTGACGGGCGCACGAGGTGAGCAGGTGAGACAAGACGGCGCACGCAGCGAGCGAGGAGAGTTAAAGACTGCGGAGGAATGGGCAGCGCAGGCAGAGCAGCCGCCGCGGTGCTTGGTTGTGGTTGCGTCCGTTCTGAGGGGGGTGTTCAACATCATGTGATGTGTTCGGGGCCTGACAACAGGGAAACCAGCGAAGGCATTGAAAGGCTGTGGCAGGGCAGCGCATCTGGGATGCGAGAACGACACATGACGCTTGGCCAGCTGACAGCCATGAAGCGCGCCATGCCCCAGCACAAGCCCACCGCCACCGCCGCCAGAATGACCCGTGCAGTGACTGCGGCCTGAAGCTTGATGGATATTGGGTTGGGGGGACGCTAAAAGCAGCTGCAGCAGCTGCTGCAGTTGCAGGGGACAGTCGTGTAAGGCAGCACACCAACCTTCGCCCCACCGCTGAGTCGCCAGCGCTGCCGCACGCTTGCCAGTGTGCTATACACACACACACACACACACACACACACACACACACACACATGAACTCTCTCGTGCTCAGCAGCAGAAATTTCTCACCGGTGCGCCCGCTCGGGGCCCGAGTCGGGGGGGGGGGAGGGAAGGGAGGGGCATGCGCAGCCGGGGCAGGATTTCTTTGCACTTGGGGCGTGCAAGTGTTGCAGATTGTTGACCGTTTGCGGGGGGTCAATGATGAACAGCCAGCAGGGGTTTGTCCCCACCTTGAAGTTCAACTTGAAGTAAGTGGCTAGTCAGAG
>JAULBY010062500.1:0-10299 GCA_032358315.1 Ophiocytium majus | reverse complement strand
GGGGGGGAGGGGGGGAGGGAGGTCAGTGAGGCCATGAGGCACAGGGAAGGGGGGACAGCGGGAATGGGTGGCGTGGGGAGCGGCACAGGCAGGTAGTGGGCAGGTTGTGTAGGAGGCTCATATGCGGGTGCAGCTGGCATGGCTGTTCCACAGAGAGAGAGGGGTTAGCAGGGGGGGTAGCGGCGGGCGGGGGGGGGGGGTCACAGGCGTGCAGTGGCAGCAAAACGAAAATGGGAGAGCGAGGATGGGTGGAGCAGCCAGCAGCGAGGCGCATTGACCAGGTGGGAAATCCCCCAGTGGGCTCGGCCCGGCATCAGCGTCAGCCACGGCAATCTGGGCTTAGAAGAGAGATTTTCCAAGGAATGTACCCCTGCTACGGGGGGGTAACCACTTCAGTGGCACTGTGTGCACCGGCACGAACTAGGCTGCTAGGCTTTGATCAAGTAAATCGATTGCCCCACCGCCTTTGGCCTCACGTGGTGAGTGCAGCCATGGCACTAGCTGGGCTGAGCACCCTTACAAAAGGTTTTTGTTCAGTAAGCATGTACTTTAAAAAGTATGTCGCCTTGGTTTAGTTGCACTGCTCAGCCAGCCACAGCAGCATACGCACTCCTGCACAGTGCTGCACCAGATGCCCGGTATACAATCGGTGGTGCTCAGAGCGTCCAGATATATGCGTGTGAGTGGCTCGCTAGGCTGACGGCACTGCTGGTCGTGGGAACCAGCAGGAGGTACACGGGTGTGCTCGCTTGCACGCGTTGCTTGCAAGCAACTCCTTGGAGTTGGGTGTTTCTAGGCACTGACAGACTCTCACCTGGTAGCTGAGCGTGGGCGCAAACCAGAAGTAGTAGCACCGAAAAAAATAATATGGCCTAATGGTACCACATACTTCAAAGAAGTGCTTTGACGTATTGTATACCACTACTAGTAGTAAAATATTACTTCAGTACTTCTAGGTTTACCGTACATACTTCGAGAAGTACATACTTGTATATGGTACTTCTGAAGTACATACCGGTACTTAAGACACATGTCTCACCTGGTAGCTGAGCGTGGGCGCAAACCAAAAGTAGTAGATGTTGCCCAGGCGCAGGTTTCCTGGGTAGGTGTGCTGGCCTGCACGCAGAGCATGTTAGGGATGCAGTGGCAGTGGCACACAGTCGCACCAGCATTAGCAACGCAAAATAGAATGTGATAGAAGCCTATAAGGTTGCTAAGCTCAGATACTGCCGTAGCTGGGGCAAATGCCAGGCCGGAGCCTGTGGGGTGTTTTGTCCACCTGGTGAAAATACCACACCGCCCCGACACCTACATGCGCCGGTCAGTGTCCTTGAGGGTTAGGGGTAATGCAGAGTACAATTACCAAACAGGGCTTACTTGTGTGATGCCGCCAAATGTGTTCAAAGATGAAAGACCTTGTTAGAAGAAAAATAAGAATTTGCCAAGCCCAGATACTGGCATCACTGTGGTTGGGGTAAATCGCCAGGCCAAAGCCGGTGGGATGCTTTAGCCAGCTAGTCAGCAATATTTTCACACCCACACGCTGACCAGATTTTGCTCACATGACACAAAGCGCAGGCAGCAGCATCACTGGCTGCGGAGCAGAGGCGCTGCTGCACACGCACACGCGCACACAGCCTGGGTCAGCGACGGGCAATTTGTCCACTTAGTCAAAACCAAGTGTTTTTGGAAGTACTGTACTTCCCACTTACCTCGCGACCGTCGGTACCTTTTTGTGGGCTTATGGGGATGCTGCATAGCACGTTACCCTCAAAGCTTTTTCATCACTTGGTTTACTTGGGTACTTACTTGAGTCATCAGTTGATTTGAGTACTTACTTGAGTGCCTGTGGTGGTGCGCGTGGTGGTGGCCGTGCCCGTCCTGCTGCTCGGACGCCGCAGGGGCGGTCACCGCAGCGCCAGTTACAGATGAAACCGAAGTTGAAGTTTGCATTTTTGAAGTTGGGTCATCCTTGCGCTTGGCGGCCTCTGCCGAATGCACCCAGGCCAGCCGCAGGTCTCTGTTGCAGTGAGCGTAGGAAATGAGCTTCATCTGTGGCCGGGGGGAGGGGGGGGGGCAACACATGTGTGGAGGACAGGACATGGGAGGCGTGTGGGCGGGTGGTGAGGGGGTGAGGTGGGGAGACTGGAGGGGTAGTCAGTCAAACGTGCCAACCTGTGTGCGCTTATGGCAAAATCATATGCTGGGATATACTGAACATACAGTCATTCGTCGGGCTCTGACCTACAGGTCCCCTTCACTTGTTCATGACCACCTGGCTTGATTGGTTTTCTAGCAACTACTCTGAGGTGCTGGAGGTGCATCCCTGTGTGATCGGACTTGCGCGCCCATGAACCACCATGTATCATGGTCATTATTACTTCAAAAGTATCGACCATGTTTTCGAGTCGTCCGTTTTCCTTCAAAAGTATCGACCATGTTTTCGAGTCGTCCGTTTTCCTGAGCCTGATGTCTTCACCCAGCCACAGCATCAGCTGAGCTTCACACACAGTTTCATGGCTTCTTGCACGCCGCCAGGGCAACAACAACAAGTACAATTTTGTAAACTTCAAGAACAGCACCTTTTGCAAGCGTCGCTGATTCTGGCACCCACAGTTCCAGGAGGGGTGTGATATGCTTGCATGTGTCTGCTGTTTGTGCAAGATGTGAGTCACGGTCACATAGGAGTACATGAAGTAGATACTCGAAGTGTCAAATGTCACGTGTGGCACCGTGACAGTGTGGGTGCCAGAGAAATCCCAGCTTGCAGACCCAAAAGTGTTCCTTCCGCGCTTGGTGGCGCGCAAGAAGCCATGAAATTTTGTGTGTCGTGAACTATATGTGATGCACATGCCCAGGTTATACTTCGAAGGGGTATATGTTCTCACCAAGTGTGCTGTGCAGACCGCCAAAGACTGTCACAGTGCATGCAGCATAGTTTTTTGCTTCTTGACTTGTCAAGTTTTGTTCACAAGTGCGCGCTCAAGGGCGCTGGCCGGTGTGCGTACGGTGGGGGCTACTTGTATTTGACCACGGCAGCATCTGCGTTGATGACAAGGTTTGCAGCCTTCATAGCTGCTGCTGAGGTCACTAAGGTTGCCTATGCACTCGCTGCTGAACACACGCAACAGATCTGCTTTTGGTGGGACAAATGAATGGAAATCACTCCATTTCGGGCACAGGGGCTCCTGCGCTGTTGCTGCTCCGCGCTGCAGCTGTGGCTGTGCAGCCACCAACCTTGTCAGTCTAGCAGCCAGTTCGAAGTGCCCCTCAGGTGCGGTTCCAAAACAGTCGCCTGGGGTGGAGCTTCGAGCGGTTCAAAATAAATACTTCAAAGTATAAATGGATGTTAATTTGAGAGCCCCGCAAGCAGCAAGTACATGTAGTACATGCAGTAACGTTTCTTAGCAGTTGCTGTAGCTGGCGATGCAATAAAATTTGGGGGCTCAGGTCGTTTGGGAGGCACCCAAGAAACTGTGCAAAATTTCACAGGGCGACTTCTTTGGGGAAACAACTAGACGTGGCTAGCGCACCCAAAGCATGACTGAGGTGAAGAGGTACACAAAGCCATGCATATACTTCGAGGTGTATTACCGTATGCCGTGGTATATTCCGGAAGTATATACTACTTCTACTAGAACCACAGTGTATGGCACACAAATGTGTGTACATATACTTCAAGTATAATGTTAACTGTGATAGTGTGTACACCATATCACGCCATGTATAGCCATTGTCACATGCACGGGCGGCCTGGTTCACCCAGAGGATGACTGAGGTGAACAGGTAGACAAAGCCATGATATACTTCTGAAGTATACTATATAGCGTATGACACACATGTAACATACTTAACGTACTTCTTGAAGTTTGACGCTAACCGTAACACACGCCATGTGCACCCACTGTCACATGCGCGGGCGGGCTAGCTCACCCAGAGAATGACTGACGTGAACAGGTAGACAAAGCCCACGCTGGGCAGACCCGTGTAGTGCCACACCACATACAGCGGCACACACAGCTCCACCGTGCAGTTGACTACGTGCGCGGTCATGGTAGCGCGCTCCGACAGCATGCGCCGTCCGCTGCGCCTCGGTTTGCTGAGCACGCGGGTGCCAGTGGTAACAGTTGAAGTAGGAGTTGAAGAAGTAGCAGCAGCGGCAGCGGCAGCAGCAGTGCCGGCGGCAGTGGCGGCGGCAGCGGCAGCAGCAGCAACAGTGGCAGCAGCAGCAACAGTGGCAGCAGCAGCAGTGGTGGCAGCGGTAGTCGCAGCAGCAGCGGCGGCGGCGGCAGCAGCACCGGCGGCGGCAACAGCAGTGGCAGTAGTGGCAGCGGCAGCGGCGGCGGCGGCAGTGGCAGTGGTGGCAGCAGCAATGGCAGCAGCAGCAGTGGCGGCGGCAGCAGCATCGGCGGACGCAGCGGCGGCGGCGGCAGCGGCAGCAGCAGCAGCGGCGGCGGCAGCAGTGGCAGTGACAGCAGCAGCACAGCAGCAGCGCAAGGACGAACATGCGAAGTGAGTCCAAGGTTGACGCAGCTGCTGCTGCTGCTGCTGCTGCAGGGCACATCCAATGGCATCTGGTGCTGGACCCGCAGCTGGCAGGCAGTGCATGCGGAAGGGTCTCTGCGGCTTACAGAGGCTAGCGCCATGGTGCCACCCCCCCCACACAGACCTTGCCGTGGCCAAAAGTGCCATGCCTTCTGCCATGAGCTCTGCTTCATTGACCTGTGCCCCAACAGCGTGCACAACGCTACGGTAACCCCACTCTGCGGGCTGCAGCAGCAGATTTTGATAGGGTCACCATAGGACCAGGCCTTCGTTGTATCCCGTGCGCCAATGTGCAGTACCTCCCACCAAGGTACACTCCACGCATGTACTTCTAGTAGAAGTGCCCTTGAAGTAAATGCACATTAGTGGGCCCACCTGCGGCCCTAGCGCTTTTGCCAACTACTGAACTTGAAGTATGCACTTCAAGCGTGTACGTGTATGCTTTTGAAGTAGCGTATAAACTTCCAAGCACATACGAATGAAATACTTAAAGAGTACATGGCGGTGCGGCGGACGGGGTCTAAGGGTCGCGTAAGTATACACTTGAAGTGTACGTGTATGCTTTCTGAAGTACTTGAAGTATTATGTACACATATGATGCGCATACTCAAGGACCGCCTTGTGGTGTGCTATGACCTGATAGCAAACGCGCTTCCGCTGCCTGCAGAGCACGGCAGCATCATGCGTGCAATAGGCGCACATCCGCAAAAAACTGCACCAGCAACGACACGCCGCACTGCCCGGCATCGCGGTGGCGCGAGTAGTGTGGCAAGTCCGCAAAGTGTGCGCACTCCTCAGCACCCCTGTACATGAGAGCGAAGAGCACGTATGTCGCCGTGCGTCTGCTGTGTACGCGCCAGGCCCTGCAGCGCACGCATGTACACTTCGTCATGCTGAAGGCGCCCTGGACCTGGCGGCTCAACAGAGCTCTGGGCGTGTGGTGCACACGGTGGCCGATACCCCCGGGTAGACATCGCCATCAGCGCGGCAATCCGTACAGCCAGCGCCATGCTGCTGGCGATATGAGCCAACGGGTATCGGCCGCCGTGCATACAAACGCCCAAAGCTGCGGTTGTGCTGGCATGTCCAGGGCGCCGTCAGCACGACAAACCGTACGAGCATTTGCTGCAGGGCCTGGCGCATGCACAGCAGATGCATGACGAGATACGTGCGCTTTGCCCTCACCTACACGGTGCTGAGGAGCGCGCACACTCTCCGAATGTGCCACCCGCCACCACGGCGTCATGCACTTTGATGTGGCGTCACAGGCACACTTTTGACAGCGTGTGCACCCCTTGCACGCTATCCAGCTCCAGAGGCGAGCATTGCCACCCACAGCATCATCACCAGCGCCAGAGCCGCTGCTGCCATGGCCACCGTTGCCATCACCATTGCCGTCACCACTGCACACCACCGTCACCGTGGTGAGTAGCACCGCTGCTGGCACCGCCAGCGCTGCCATCGCCACGCACCACCACATCCGCCATCGCCGCCAACACCATTCCCTGCACGTCGCAGTATGTACCTGAAATATGTATACACTTCAAGTGTAAATATTAGTCAAGTGTACGTGAATGGTAACCGCTTTGAAGCATATAGTTGGGGTAGAGTCTACATGGCCGCCGTACAACATTGACAAGCGCGTCTACCACCAGTGCTGTTGTGGCCCTCGCCACTTCGGGCCGGCGTGAAAAAGATGAGAGCTAGGTTTCTTGGAGCCACCTGTTGGCAACTGCGAGGGCCCTTGGCTCCAACAGTCACACGCACAGCTGGCAGCGGTCAGCAGCACAGTGCTCAGCAGCACAGCGCTCAGCAGCAGCAGCACAGTGCTCAGCAGCAGCAGCACCGTGCTCAGCAGCACAGTGCTCAGCAGCAGCAGCACAGTGCTGAGCAACAGAGTGCTCAGCAGCAGTGGTAGCGCCGCCGTGCGCCAACGGCGTAGAAAGCGGGTGTGTGTGTCTGCTGCTGGCAGCAGGGGGCCTGGCAGCCCGTGTACCACTGGTAGCGACTGCTGCCAGCCCAGGGGACGTGGTGTTGCCACCGGCGCGCTCCCCGCCGAGGCACCCAACCCGCTCGAACTGCTTAAAAGCAGGGCTTGTGCCAAGGCCAAGCGGGGATGGCGACGGCATGTGGGGTGCACGGTCTGCGGGCCGTTGCCGCATAGTGGTTTGCTGGCGCCTGCGTGCCTTGGTGAAGCAGGCAGTTACTCTGCTGGCTGCCGGTTGTGAGGCCGAGCGGCGGCGACACGGGGCTTGGGGCGCGCTGCAGAGCCGGTTTACATGCAGGGAGGCTTGAGCGCAGGAAAGTAGAGAGTGTGCGGCAGCCGCCGCCATCAACTCCCGTCAAGACGGCAGCGGAGCGGCGGTGGGTCGCCCAGCCAGTTGCTGCCAGCGTGGAATTTAGTTTAGCCAGCCAGGGGAGTTGATGGTTAACGCCCCTTGCTCGGATGTGCGGCGTTCGGCGCGCCCCCCTCCCATTTATGTTGAAC
Organism: Ophiocytium majus; assembly: GCA_032358315.1. Taxonomy (NCBI): domain Eukaryota; class Xanthophyceae; order Mischococcales; family Ophiocytiaceae; genus Ophiocytium; species Ophiocytium majus. The sequence goes on along the minus strand of JAULBY010062500.1, from coordinate 3,266 downwards.
TTGCACTTGTACCGGTGCGCGCATGAGCCCGTGTCTGAACCAATATACATGTACAGAGTTCAAGTTGCGGTTGACGCTGCGCGCCCGCTCGGCTGCTGCTTCGCTGCTGCAGTTTGGAATCTGCTGCTGCCGATGGGTGGTGCCGCTGCCGCTGAGTGCCACTGCCGCCAGCGGCTGAGGCTGCTGCTGCACGTGCGCTGCTGCTGCTGACTACTGCTGCGACTGAGGTCACCGTGCCCGCCGCAGGTGCCACCTGGCATACTTGGCCAGCGCATTTGCGTCAACAGCCTTTTGGCTCTAAGCGCGTGACAGCGCAGGCAGAGTTTGGCATGGCGAGCCGCAAAGAGCTCAACTTGTTGTTTTTTTTGCACAGGGCTGTGGTGTGCACCGCACTGCAGCGGGCCACACGCTTGCGGCTGTGACAGCGCCTGGTGGGTGTCTGTGCACTTGGACTGAACTGACTGTGCCCGCCGCGGCCGCCATCTCACACACTGGCACCTTTGTCGCGCACGCCGCCACTGGGGGCCATCACCACCGGACCACAACGGGGCCAGGTCGAGAGGCGAGCGGGGTCCGAGTGGGCAGGCCGGACCGCCATAGAATATTACGCAGTCTGGAGTCCCTGCCTCACACTGGCCAGTGGACTGGCGCCTGCCCCCCTCAACAGCCGTCTGGGGTAGGTTGAAAGCGCAGGCGCAACCACTGGAGCGGCCACCACAAGCGCCGGGTCGAGAGGCGTGCGGAGTGCCTGGGAGGGCCGGCCGGCCGCAGGGTATGTTGTGCGCAAATGAAAAGGCATACCTCTTGAAGTACTTCTGAAGTATTTGCTTCACACTTGAAAGCATGCTGCGCTCCTGTTGCTAGCCACCAGATGATGACCCTCAGCACTGTGCACCTCAGAGTAAGCTCCGAATGCTGCTACGGCATTAGGCTGCTGCATGCGCTGCCGGGCATGTGCCACGGCCGTGCGCGTGCTGGCATGCATGATGTGGGCTCTTGCACGATCACAAGTGCAAATAACAGAACTACCAACGCACTACCGTAGTGGCAGACAAGGAAATTTGCGGCAGTGCTTCTCGCTGGCAGTGGCAGACTCAGCCCCCAGCCCTGCGCCCGCCCTTCGCCTGGTCAGTGCATGTTGGAACATACAAGTGGACTCACTCACGCAGGCTTGGCGCCGTTGTTGTGAGTTCCTCTCTGCTATGCGTAGGTGCAGTAGCTTGACACAGCCACACGCTGGCGCAGCGTTGCTTGCCACTTCGGCCATTGCTTGCACCGCTGCTGACAAGAGTACCTGCAAGGCACAGCGCCTTCCCGCTGTGCTAGGGGCGGGGGCGCTGCGAGGCAGCTGCAGCGCTTCGCAAGGTTGTTTTGTAGCATGCCTTCGCTTGGTGCCGGTGCTGTTGGGCACGCCTGACACATTCGCCACTGTGACTGTGACTGCAACAGAGTGTGACAAGACAGATTCAAACCTCTGCATTTGCATGCGGCACCGCTGCAACACAGGCAGCAGCACACAGGGCAAAGCCAGCATCGCGCCGCCCACCGCACCACCTTGGCAAAGCCAGCATGACATTTTGAACAGTGGGGAGTGGCTCTGTGTCACTGCAAGGCATGTGAGCGTGGACGCCGCTCAATGCCAATGCCGGCATAATATGCCAGCAGTGGCGGCATACAGGGCCATGACCGCGGCGGGCGGTATGCAGTGCTCAGCAGCAGCCGCTCCCCGCCGCTGCCGCCGCTGCGCACCAGAAAATAGCGCCCGCAGCGGTGTACAGCCTCTCGCGCCAGCAGCGCACGTGGAGACTAGTACAGGTGGGGCCTAACACTATAGTTATGATGATTGATACCAGTACTATGTGGGGTTTTAGTAATGGTTTTTGTGTGGTGAGGGGTGGCAGCAGGTCTTGCGCACACGCGCCCTCCCGTGGCTGCGGCCACCAGCCAGCCCAGGGCAACCCTGCCGCTGAGCACACAGTCCGCGAATGCTACTGCAGACTGCTGCTGCTGCCCTGCTGCGCAGCAGGCAATTGCGGCGTATGCCATGCCGAACAGATTACTGAGCAGTCACGTCGTGGCCGTGGCAGTGAGGGGCACCTCGCGTCGCAGCACTTCTTGCGCCACCATGTCTCAGGCAGCAGCTCAGCTCAGCCCAAGCTCAGCGCAACCCACGCACACAGGCCGTCTCCTGTGCTCAGCAGCAAGTGCTTGCCGCTGCCCCGCAGCTGCCCCACTTTGCTCAGCAGCACCCTGCTCAACAGTAGCAGCTCCTGCTCAGCAGCTCTGCAGCCCCAAACCCGGTGCTCAGCAGCAGCCTTACTTGCCGTGTGAACCGCCGAAGCCGGTCCCAGTCTGGCCGCTGACTCACCGCCTTCGCTAAGGCCCCTGCAAAAAGGGACGCAGCTTCTGCTCAGCAGCACACCCCTCCCTCCTGCTGAGCACCTCGCCTGCGTCCTGCTCAGCAGCACATCGCTCCTGGTGAGCTCACTCCTGCTCAGCAGCAAACCCCTCTGCGCAGCAGGTGAGCACGTCCCCCACCCTCCAACACCGCGGCAGCCCCCTCTGCGCAGCTGCTGAGCACCTCCGCCGCCTCCTGCTCAGCAGCAAGCCCGCTCCACCTTCTGCTGAGCACCTCCCCCACTCCTGCTCAGCGCACAACAGCCTCACTTGGCGGCGTCCTTCGCTAGCACGACCGCCGCAGGCTTCGCCGCCACCGCCGCCGCCGCCACCGCCGCCGCCGCCTCCCGCTTCCTCTGCTCCTCCGCGTACTGCGCCTGTGAGGGCGCGGGGCTCGCTGCGGTCGCCTGGGGCGACTGCGCCCACGTGGGCAGCCGCAGGCCCAGTTTCCACGCCGCCACACGCAGCCCCACGGCTGCCGCGAAGCCCCCCGCAATGCGCACAAACGGGGGCGCTTTCACTTTTTTCAGCACCATGTACGTGCCCGCGCCGACGAGCGCCGTGGAGGCGTAGATTTCGGCGTGCGAGTGGAGGATGCGCGGCGGGCGCTGGCAGAGCACGTCGCGGATGACGCCGCCAAAGGTCGCGGTGATCATGCCGCAGCCGACGCAGACGGCCGTGCTGAGGCCCTTTCGGACGGCGTTCTGCGCGCCGATGACGCAGAAGGCGCCCACGCCGAGCGCGTCTGCCCAGTTCAGCAGCTCCCCGTCGCTCTTGAAGCCCTTCTCGGCGAGCTCCGAGTAGGCAAAGAACGTTCCGAAAACGGTCGCCAGGCACAGGTACAAGTACTGGTCGCAGGGAAAGGGGGT
>JAULBY010062489.1:0-10299 GCA_032358315.1 Ophiocytium majus | reverse complement strand
CTGCGGCGGCGGCGGCGGCCAGCAGCTGGTCGCGCAGCACGGGGCTGCGGCAGGCCAGCACGGCTGCGTGCGCGCGGTGCGTGGTCCCATCCGCCGCCACCACCACCGCGTCCAGCAGCTCGTCCGCGCCGTCCGTCCAAGAGCACGCAAGGTCTGCCGCCAGCCCGCCGCACGCACCACATGCATCCGCCGCCTCCGCTGCCGCCGCCGCCCCCGCCGCCTCCGCCGCCGCTGCCGTCGCAAACGCCGCCGCCGCCGCCCCGGCAGAAGTCACATTGGTGGTTACGGAAGCGGCAGCTGCAGGCGGCGCTGGAGCCATGTCCACCGCCACAATCTCGAGCGGATACGCCGGGTCACGGTAGTTTACGAGGACGCTGAAGGCGGAGTCGCGACGGGGGTCGCCGCGTAGGGACTGTACATAGAGGGAGTCGTGGCGGCGGCCGGGATACATCTCGGCGGCGCGCGCGAGTCTGCCGGTGCTTGCGCAGTGCAGACGGACCACCCGCTCCTCGCTGCTGCCGCTGATGATGTAGCGCCCGCTCGCCGTGTAGTACGAGCGCGTGAAGTTCTCGTGCGCGTTCGGCGCGGTCGAGGGGACCTCCAGCTTGAGGTGCAGGCGGCCGTCCACGGCCAGGTACTGCGTGACCTCGTTGTCCACGGCCGACGTGAGTAGGAACACGTCGTCAGGGCTGAAGCAGACCATGACGTGCCCCTGGCTGCTGGTGCAGGTGTACACGGCGCGGTGGTCAGCGCGCACGCGTGCGTCCCACATCTTGACGGTTTTGTCGAAGGAGCTCGTGGCAAACAGGAAGGGGTGCTGGTTGGCAAAGCGCGATATGTTGATGTGGTACTTGTGAATGTCCTTGAACGTCCTGCGCGGTTGGGAGGGGGGTGGGGGGTGCGTGGCGCGGCAGCGGTGGGGGAGTTAGTGAGGCAGGGAGGGAGGGGGTGAGGTATTCATGCCGCAACTGATGTGGTAGTAGCACAGGTTTGGTGGCAGGTGCGCTGCTACGGTGGGGAATACGCTCGCATCGCGTATATTGGCCTTTTTGTATACTTCTAAGAAGTATACACACACATGCGCTGTCCTGAGCAGGGCTACGAATAACTTAAAGCCCAGCAAGTGCTTGTGCAAGATCATACACATCCACTACACTACCACCAAGAGCCGATGTGCGTAGATGCACTTTGTGTACACACTACTAGGCGTGCAGTCACAGGTAGTTTGATGCATGACGTTGAGCATCGCCGTTGCCATACATGTCATGTCTTCAGTGGGCGAATGACACCCACTGGTGTGGCTACGTCAGAGGTGCAGTTGCACACACACACGGCAAATATGGTATGGCTCGTACATGGCGGACACACACTAAAACTCAACAAAGGCATAGGTGGAGTGTACCGCAGGAGCGGTAGCTGGCTACAAAGGCATAGGTGGAGCATACCGCAGGAGCGGTAGCTGGCTACAAAGGCATAGGTGGAGCGTACCGCAGGAGCGGTAGCTGGCTACAACTACAACGTAAAAAGGACACCACACTTGGGCCTGGCCCTGCAACGGCCAAGTGCACAACACCGCTCCCCTAATCGCCGCATGCGCCCTGCTGCTGCGTCAGTGCGTGCTGGTTTACATGACAGCTATAGGTGTTGTGAGGCCTGCCCCCCAGAGGAGGTGATCACTGATGAGCAACCATCTGTGTCTGGTGTAAATCATGGGCTGTCCTTGCAGTGCCGTGCACTGAGCAGGGTTGCTGTGCCTCGCCTGCACTTGCTGCTGAGCATTCCCAGCTTAGGACCAGCGTCAGCCTGGCGGCTAAAGCTGAGGTGAACTTTATTTTAGGTTGACGTGTTCCTGAAAATATTCTGCACACGTCCTCTTGCATGCCCGCCAGAGTAAAAGAAGTTCGGTAGTCTATGGCAGTAGCAGTACAGTAGTCAACAGCAGAAAACGCACTGGCAACAATGAAGCTGCACCTTGTCAGTGGGCCTCATTTGGGGCTGTGCAATACCATGTCAGCGTATTCCACCCTCACAAAGACAAACTCCACGCACCCACAGCGCCAGCTGCTGCAACGAGTGCAGCTACTGCTTGCTTGGCGCACCGAAATGCACCAAAACAACGACAAAAGCTGCCGCACAACAACTGAGCTAAAAACTCGTAACCCAGCCACACCCACCACCTTCAACAGCATGGCTGCCAGCCCCTGCAGTTGATGAGCTTACAACTTGAAGTTACAAACATGCTCAGCGGCAGCTCACCTGACGACCGCGCCCGTCTCCAGGTCGTACATGGCCACATTGTAGCTGTACCCGCTGGCCAGCATGTAGTCCGAGGTGCAGTTGACGTGCACGCTCGTCAGCTTGTCAAAGGCCTCAAACTCCCGCACTATGCAGCCGCTCTGCACAACGCCGCCGCCCTCCCACGTCGCATCCGCCCCCAGATGGCACAGCCGCAGGAACCTGTGTGACCCCCCCCCCCCCCGGCCCACGTGCAGCAGCATCAGCATGAATCGCACGGTGCGCGCGTGATGTTGGTGTGAGATGGTGCAGCAAGGTGTGGGGTCGACCTCTCTCTGAGTTGGTCACGGTAGTGGGTGCGCAATTCAGTGCCAGCTGCTGCAGGTGTGCACCGATGCAGGGCCCGTATGCACGCCTGCTGGAGGGCGCGCACACACCGCCAGCGCATGCCCAATTTTAAATGTCAAAGACTAGGACTCAAGCAGGCTCTCCGCAGCCTCACCAGCCCAGCACCACCACCGCCACGGCAGCAAAGGGAAACCCTACCGACGGTGGTAACCGCAACAGCTGCAACATGCCGCTTCACGAGGGTGTGCGGGGCGTATTCAGGCGATTTCAACAGGAAGCCGCTTGGCGCGTCGACACCCCGCGCAAGCCTGGAAGAGCGATGAGGTTGACTTACCCATGACTGGAGCCGACGACAAAGTGAGCGGGGTGGCGCCTGAGCCAGCAGAGCCCGAGAATGGAGTCGTGCTTGTTGCGTGACAGGCCAGTGCTGATCTCGCTGATGACGGCATCCGTCGACGCGTCTGCGACGACCGCCTCCCCTTTCAGCGTCCCGAAAACCAGCACGTTGGGCTGGTAGGGGTGGAACTCGAACTGGCGGGGCCTGCGGGGGGCACCGGCCACAGCCGCGGAGGGATGCAGGAGCCGGCAGCAGCGCGGCACGTGAGCGGGCGGTCAAGGTTGGTTGTTGGAACAGCAGGCAGGAAGCAACAGGAGAAGAGAGGGCGCCAACCATGCACCACTTTGGGCCCAGTCAGAAACGGGGCCGCGGCGAGAGGAGAGAGCGCGACAGCAGGCACATGCAGTGATTCCCATGCAGGCCTCAGCAGGGCCGCGCCGCTCACCTGTAATGGTTGGCAGGGCACAGCACCCTAGTGCGCCAATCCTGCATGGTGCCGGGCAAACACGCCACAGGGAGTGATGGGCGTGCCAAGGACGGAGGAGCGCAGGGGTAGCGGAGTGGCTTGCGTGGTAAGGAGGCGAGTAGGCAGGCGATCTGTGCCTCCTCCTACCAGGCCGGTGCCCCGCCCTCCCTACCGCCACCGCCCTGCTGTGCTGCCAAAAGGGAGAGGAAGAGGGAAAAGAAAATTTGCGGTCTCGCTGAGCTCGGCTGATTGATCGACCGTCACTTTTGCATGTTGAAGTCCAAAGTTCAAGTTGCCTCAAGCTTGAGGGCGTCGCGGTGGAGAAAGGCACAGCGGCGGCGGCAACGGCACCGTCATCATGAGCGGCCGCAGCAGCAGCAGCAATGGCATGAGCAGCAGCAGCGGCAGCAGCAACGGCAGCGGTAGCGGCAGCAGCAGCGGAGCAGCAGTAGCGGCGCGGCGCGCCGTGGTCGCTCGAACACGGCTGCTGGCGCGACGCCGCCCTTCTCTGCTTCCACAGGTGCAGCCTCCGATTCGCGCTCATGTCCAAGTTGTCTCGATGTGTGACCAGGCAGTCCCTGGCAGCAGCTGCAGGCGAGCGCTGCTGCAGATGCCAAGAAGAAGCAGGGACAGCAGTAGTGCTGGCACCATTGCTAGGAGAGGTGCCAGCACAGCAGGCAGCAGCTACTTACTATAATTGCCCTCCAGGCGGGAGGGGGGGGTCCTAGGGACTTACGGGAATGCGGTGGTCGCAAAGGCTGTGATGATGGAGCTTGCACATGAATGTACTCTCATTAAACTTCGCTTAGGGCGCGGAAAGCCCTTTGCATGTACACATGTTGCTGGCATTGTCTGGGCAGTATTGGTGCCCACGTTGCCAAGTTGGATGTTTGCAGCTGACCCCCATTTCTAAAGTCCAACATGCTTGGGCCTGCCACATGGCGTGCTTCGAATTTCGAGATGTGAGTTATCCTGCCAAGGCCCTGACCAGTACTCATTGCAGGGCGCGGAGGCTTGGGGTGCACGCGTGGCGGCTAAGGGGTGTGTGCCGCTGCCGCGCCCCCCCCCTCCCCGCCACGCGGATGCTTTTTTAACCAGCGGTGCTCGCGCGCGGTGGGTAAGTTAAAAGTACACTCCACCTGCATGCTAGTGCCTACTTTTTATTGCCAGTGGTTTTCACTGTTGCTGCTGTTGTGGCCGCTGCAGCCAAACAGTGCATGCATCCAGCCCGGGCGGCTAGTCTAGTAGCAGTGCCAGCAGCAGGACCAGTGATGGTTCCCACCATCACTAGGCGGCCGACCAGCCACGCTTGCAAGAGAGAGGGGTTGCAGCGCACCCGCCCACTGAGCGGCGTGAACGTCCCTGCACAGTGCACACCTCCATTGCAGTCTGCATCCACCACAGTGACTGCTGTTTGCCACGTAGCGGCACCGCTGGCGCAGGCACAACACCAGGTGGGTGTGTCGACAACGCAGTGCTGTGCTTGGCAGGCTGACCTGGCACAGGTAGACACCAGGCGGCCGGGCCGCAGCGCAAGCAGTAGGAGGTGCAGGCGCTGCAGGCGCTTGGCGTGCAACGGCTACATATGTATACAGCAAGAAGCAGTGCCTCCTGAAGTTGGCGGAGCAAACTTGCACGGTGCATCCGTTAGCCGGCCTGCCACGCTTGCTGGGGTAGGGCAGTGCGCCGCCCAGTGAGCCGCGCGGGGCCCCGCTGCAGAGCTCCGTCCGCTGCAGCTGTGTGGTGGCGCCGGCGGCCTCCGTTGCTGGCTGCTGGCGCCTCTGCCGCTGCTTGAAGTTGGGAACAGCCAGCGAGCGTGCTGCCGCTTGTTTGGAAGCCTCCAGCGACCTGCCCACTATAGTATATACACCGCTGCGGTGGGTAGCGGCACCGCTGGCAAGGGCTGACACCAGACATACACCAGGGGCATCCTGCCGTGCCGTGGCCGTCGCCGTGCCCGTCGCCGTGGCCGCTGATTTCAAGGGTTTTTTGCAGCACGAGTGCGAACGGACATCCTGCGAGCGCGCTGATTGGCTAGAACAAACTCGGTCATTACTCAAACGGATGACCTAGGGACTAAGTCCCTAGGATTATATACTTCTGAAGTGTGTATACACACATACTATACTACAAGAAGTAATTGAAAAAAAATTATTGATGTATTGCACTCCCACCCCCCCTAACCACCAGGCTGCTCGTTGCGAACTACGCGCGCTTGCGCAAGTGCCACAGCGTCAGTGATAGCGGTGCCGGTGCTGGCGGACACGGCTTCTATACTGACGATGAGGCAGCATGGGCACAGTTCGCAGGTTCGCCACCAGTTGCCGTGTGTGTGCACACGCGCAAGGCCCGGGCAGAGCAGCAGTTGGCACTTCTGGCAGCCCAGTGATAGCATCATGCGACGGGGAGGCCCCGTGGCTGCACGCTGGCGGCATAACAAGGGGCACATATGTGCTCAGCAGTGGGGTTGTGCTGCTGCCATGCAGCCGTCGCTATCGCTGGCAGCATGGCATGCGGTCGCCCTACGTTGCGCGCTGGCAGCCTTGTGCCGCATTGCTGCGCCATGCATATACCGCCGTCTGGAGTCCCTACCTCATGAGGTGCCACCCGGTGCTGCCGCGTTGCTGCTCTTCGGCTGCAGGGGCACTGCTGACAAAGTTCGCTGCAGTCTGGCCTTCACAGCTGCTGCTGAGCAGTCACGCACTTTCCTACGCACACCAGGTGCTGAGCACACGCAGCACACTGCTTGCGTTGGAGACATGCCTCGCGTCCTGGCTGGCCACCAGAGATGTGCGCCGTAAGGAGTGGGTGCAATCCCTAATAAACAAAAACAACAACCCCTAATAATAGGATGCCAAATAGCATGCGGCGTTGCAGATTGAGTGACAGGCGACAGTCGCTGTGTGACGTGAACACACCGGCGAACTGGCAAGGCGTTATCGTATGGGGCGAGAGTTTGCCAGACAGGCGGCATGCACCACTCGCACAAGTCAAGTTGATGTCGATTTTACCCACAAGCGCTGAGCCGTGCTCGTCTGCAGGCCACAGGCAAGCCCTGAAAAGCGCGCTGAATTTACGACTTGAACTGCAACTGCAACTTCAACTGCAAGGTACAGCCGCCCACAGACACACGCGGAACCCCTCGCTCCTGCGGGCGGCCTACATGCCAAACAATACGCTCGCACAGTTTGCGGTGCCCTAGCACATGGGGCGTCGCGCGCCTGTGCAAGCTGCCGCCGCAGCCCCAATGGCTCACCTGCCCCGGCCCCTCAAAAGCGCGCACCACGGCGTTGCTTTCCGCGCCCGGCCGGCACTACGGCGCCACGCACCGCCAGCACACGTCAATGCGCCCCCCCCGCTGAGCACAGCACGCCCTGCTGCTGGTGATGCCGCGTCTTGCGAGGCGGGGCAACCCAGGTCAGCTGCTGCTCCACCCCCACCAGGGCCGGCCCCGGGGCCACAGCGGCCGCTGCCCCACTTTCACTGGGCACCACAGCGGCTGCAGCCTCTGCCCCCACTCCGCGCTCAATTGTTCGCCAGTGCTCCTGACGCCACGCGTTGCGACGCCGCCGGCTGCCTCTCCAAAGCGCTTTGCCACCAGTGTAAAGCACCGCAGCTCACAACAACAGGTGTTGAGTTGTAGCTGCCACGGCCTCTCAAGCCGTGACAAAAGCGCACTGCCTCAGGCGCTGGCGGACATCAGGGGCAGCGCCGGACAGTTGCACCAACCGCAAAGGTGCGTGCCACTGGAGCGCTCCATCATACACGGCTGTTATTTAAATCATTGTAAACGTATTACCGTATAGTACCAATCAAAATCAAACATCATCACAATGCAGAGAGGACGGCCGCGGCATGCCAAAGGCCGAACGCACCGCCATCTGTACGTCAGGCGCCACTCCCGCGGCGTCTGTCCCTCGGTGGGCGTGCTGGTGGCAGGTGTTGCAGACGTCAGCCGCTTTTGCCATGAAACCCATCCCTCGTGCACTGTTGAGCGCTGCACAGGCACCAGCAGCGAGCATGGGTGTTGGCGCGGCAGGGTGACAGAGCAGCACACAGTCGCAGTGAATGCAGTGCCCGGCAGTGGTGATGGCATGCGCATGCATGGACTGCCACTGCCCAAGCTATGGTTGCGGAAACAGTTTGGCGCTGCGCACCACAGGTGCTCCAGGGAGTGGCGAGTACTGTCATGGCTACCAGCCGCATGGCTGCCGTGACACAGCATACCTACGCAAACACGTACCTGGTAATTCTTAAAAGTGGTAGTACATTGAAGTACTGCGAACTACCACAGTACTACCAGGTACGCTACTGTAGTACTTGGAAGTATATGCGGACTTCATACTGTCTGCATGTGGATGCCACCAAGTTAATAAAGAAGGTGAGCCACCGCTCCTGCTCAGCTTAGTGGCTGCTCCTCCAAAGTGGTGCTACTACCAACCGAGCTGCTGCTGTGCTGCCGCTTGGAGCAGGTTCCACCAAAGCAACTGGAACATGACACATGTAGGCTGCCACCAGGTCCATAAGGGGGTGACGGCCGTAGCCTCTGCAGCTACTAGCACAACCACCACACTGCCTCGCCATTTTCACTGCAGCCTTGCACCTCAGCGGTGTCTCAGTGAACTCCTCACACCCTATTTTGCACCAGGCTGCCAGCTGCGCTTCTACATGTAGCAGGTGGCGACTTGCTCAGCAGCTTTGTTTCAGAAGCGCACCCACCTTACCCCTCCGACTTGCCCAAGAGTGCTGCCAGCAGAGCTCCGGAGCTGAACCCTAGAGGCATATCATCTTGCCTGCTCTGCTGGTGCCGCAGAGCACCGCAGTGCTCCCACTCCCTCGACCTCCACACCGGCAGCGCCGGCCTGCCCGCGACTGCACAATCGCCAGTGTAGGTGGCTGACCTGTGTTCTGACCGGTGTGCCTCCTTCAGCTGGGAGAGCGGGGCGCCGATGCCCATCAGCCGTGGCGAAGATGGCTGCGCAGCGGCAGCAGTCGTGGCAGCAGCGGCGTGGGGCAGGTGCTGAGGGTGGAGCCTCTGCAGGCGTGCTGCCACCTGCGGGTCTGCTTTGTGCACTGCTTTCAACACTACTGTGTAGTTGGGCAGCTTCCTGGAGGAGTTGTGGGTGGGGGCGGCGATGGCGGCAGAGGGGGCAGGTTGACGTTGCGGACACGGCATGTCGCTCGCACAAGCCTGCTGAGTATCTCACTCCTCCTTGGTGCTTGCTTGCTCTGTGTTCGAATTCTGTTCGTCTCAATGCGTTTCGAATTCTGCTGAGAAGGAGAGCAGGTGACGCGCCACATACGCAGGTCTAGACGACGTGGAGGTGCACACAAGCCGACTGTGCAAACCACCACAGCAACAACAGCACCAGACCCTCAGCGCACTCTCCAGGTGAGTGCAAATGCTATCAGGGAGCGGTAGCAACAGCCGGCAGCAGCAGGACTCTGCCCACCTGCAGATCCTGGTTCCGAAATGCTGTGCTTCAACTTGGCGTCGTCCAGCTGCATGTACACATGCGCCTGTCATTCCGCGCCTTGCGACAGCGCCCCGCAACCCAGCGGCCGCGGCTCACCAGACGCACCTAAGCCTACCTAGGCTTGCCTGCATCCCGCTGGGCCGTGCCTGCGCTTGAAGCCCCTGGACTCTGCTTCACTCCGACCGTGTAGTCTAATTCCGGAACACCGTCGCCCACCGGGTACTTGGGGGAGCGCCACACACACACACAGACGCAGGTGTTCGCTGCTGGCCTGGTGCGGCAGCTCCTCGTAGCCTAGCGCAGTACCCCGTTCCCGTCAGCCCTGGAGACGCCTGCTGGGCACTCACCGCTGCTGACAGCTGCTGCTGTCCTGTGCGCACCAGCTCTCCGCACGCAGGCCGCCCACACAACCCCGATCAGCAACGTACCTGCGCGGCCAGTCACAAGCAGCCCCAGCAGCACCACCCGCAGTAGAGGCAACAGCACACAAAGCAGCAGCCAGCCATGATGCGCCTGGTCCCCGTCGCTCGCGCCCAGTCCCGCGTGGACCCGCCGCGTGCCAAGGAGACGGCGGAGCGGAAGGCCTCGGGCTTCAGCGAGTGGGCCAATGAGAACCCATGGAAGGCGATGGCCTTCGCGGTCGCGCCCACCGCCGGCTACATGGGCTACGCCTCCTACACGTACCCCGGCCTGCGCTGGGGCGAGAAGCTCTCGCGCACGGGGCTCGCGGGCAACGTGAGTTGAAGTTTGCCAGCCTTGAAGTTCCCGTAATACCGGTACTACAGAATTAATCATGGGGACATGAAGGCATGTGCGCACCGATACAGAGTACGGGTAATTAGTCGGGCGGGTAAGGTGCGCTCAGCAGCGAGACGTGCTTGTACGCGTCGAGGTCGGGCGCTGCGCCAGGTGTCGCCGCCGGGAGGGTGGAGGGCCAGTCCTCAACCCCCTTGAAGATTGCGCAGAGCGCGTACCGTGTGCAGTGTTTTACGTGTAGTGCGTGTTGAGTGACACAGCTGCTGCATGGGCAGGTGCACGGTGGAAGCAGGGGTCCAGCGGCAGGTGACGCAAGCCGACGTGTCGGATGACAAACACATACACCACGTGAATTGGTTCATCTGAAGTCTACTACGAAGTGCCTGTGTACCACTACTAGTTGAAGTAGCCGTAGGAGCATGCGGTTGTGCACAGAGGCATGGGCGGCACCATCCGCCATGACTTCAGCTGCGCCAACTTGCGTGCTTTGTGCACAGCATGAGCGGCACCATCCGCCATGAGTTTCGCTGCTTCAAGTTGCGTGCTTTACACCGGCCATGACTTCAGCTGCTTGAAGTTGCGTGCTTTTGTGCGCAGCATGGGCGTGGGGGCTTGCCTGCTCGCATTTGCCGCACACACCACCACACACGGGGGAGCCACCACCGGACCACAACGAGAGG
>JAULBY010062478.1:0-10299 GCA_032358315.1 Ophiocytium majus | reverse complement strand
CAGGGACGCTGGCAGCACGCCCCCCGCCGCTTCCCCCAGCTCCCCCCGCAGCGCCGCCGCCGCCAGAACAAGGTCATCAAGAGTGGTGTCCCCGCGACCCGAGCCGCAGTGGCCGCGTCCAGAGGCGCGCGACCGGCCGCCTGCGGCTGCTGAGCTGGTGCAGCCTGCCCGCCGGCCTGAGCGCCTGCCGCAGCCTGCGGCACCGGCGCCGCGCTGCCGCGTGTGGCCCCGCAACAGCCGGGAGCGCCCCCAGCGCCACCTGCGGCTGCGGTCCAGCAACCCCACCTCCACCCGCAGCCCCCGCCGCAGCGGCCACCCCTTGCGCCACGGCGGCTCCCACCGCCGGAGCCGCCGCTGCAGCACCAGCGCCGCCAACCGCTTGCGCCGCACCCGCCGCCGCTGCGGCAGGTCCGATAGTCATTTGTAATTGCGGGCATGCACGATAGTCATTTGTACTTGCGGGCATGCATGAGCTAATGCCACGCATGCCGGCATGACATGATGCCATGACACACGCCCGGCAGCGTATGCATATACTACTGTAGTACATGTGTACATACTTCAGTGTACTACTAGTAGTATTTAGTAATATTATGTACTTCTACAGTATGTACTACCATGAAGTATACACGACTCACAACTCTGTGCAAACAAGAGCAAGAAGTGCTGCTAGCACTGCAGGTAGGCCTGAGCCGCCGGCATTCTAGCCTAGGGCTTCATTCACTTCAGAAATTGACTGTGCTGAAGGCGCCGCAAAGCCTGTGCTGCACATGCCCTTGACTGCAAAAAGCGTGTGAATGCACGTGTACACGTGTGTGACCTGCACATGTGTGTGCACAGATGACAACTTCAAATTTGTTGTTTTGTTGTTGTTGTTGACTTTGTGTAAGATGCACAGCTGTGCATCATGCGTCACTGTGCTTTTTTTAAAAGTAGACAGGTAGTGCTCAGCAGGCTTTAGCGACATGCTGGGCTTACATCAGAGTTGACTGAGCATCGGTGACGTCCACTAGCAACAGGGGAGGCCCCAGCATGCTCGGTCATGGTTTTTCCAGTCGCACACCATGCAGGCCGGCCCGCCGTAGCATGTACCGCCGTCTGGAGTCCCTCACCCCATGCAGGCCTCGCCATACAGAAGGATGCACCGCCGTCCTACTGCTGTAGATCTAGACTCTTGAGTCCCTACCTCACAGTCCCTACCTCACACCATGTGCACAGGGCCTTCCGCTACCCAAGATGCGTGCGAGCACACGCGCCGCTTGTGGTCAGGCTGATGCCGCGGCCAGAGAAGAAGCCCCAGAAGCCCCTGTCTACAAGCACTCACCGCCCGGGTGATCAGCTGCCTTGTCTGCCGGTGCGTTGCAGTTGAATCTGCCGCGGTGTGCTGCTGGTGCTGCACGCGGCGTCACCCCCGCTTGCTGCTGCATTGTTCATCAGGTCAAGAGTGCTTTACACTGGCTGAGCCTTGCCCCACCGGTCTCTCTGCATCAGCAGACCACCAGACACTGCCTACTCTCATTCAAAACGGGTTCAAAAACTCCGAAAAAATGTTCCTCGCGATCGCGCCGACACGCAAAGGAGGGAGGAGAAAGCACAGGTTGAGAGAGTGCAACCTGCAAAAGTAAGTCCGGGGCGCGGCGGCGACAGCAGCGGTATACACACACACACACACACAACACACCACTGGGGGCTGTCGCAGCTGCTGCCACTCCTCCTGCCCTAGCCACTTTCGGGCGGATTTCAGCGCTCGCATAGTCAGGGTGTGAGTTTCAAGGGATCCATCACATCAGCATGCAGCTTCGCATGGCGCGTCGTCGTCTCTTGCTGGCAGCCGCCCTCACAGCGTGCGCTGGCAGGCGCTGCGCGGCGCAGGAGGACGTCACCTTCGACTGCCAGAACCTTGTCGTCACGGGCGACGGCGTGGTGAGGTTGCAAGAGGACTTGGCCTGCAGCACAACCTGGACGGTGAGTGTGCCCTCGGGGTACAAGCTCCAGGTGCAGGCCGCTGTGCCCGTGTCCCTCGCGCGCTTGCACCTGGAGGTGAGCGATGGCGGGGAGCTGGTCTTCAGCGGCGACGAGATCACCTTCACGTCAACCGACGAGGGCTTCAGCTCAGGGGGGGTGCTGTACAACGCAGGGGCGGTGACGTTCGACAATGTGGTGAGCTGGTGTGGACGGTGAATTGACGGCATGTTAGCGGCTGTATTACTGTACGGAGGCCTTCGCCTGATTTAGTTATACCAATCCATACGCAATCCACACCTGTAGTAGCAACTTCGTTATTGATGCCGTCTTGTCCCTAAATGCATCATTACACGAATCTTGAGTGTGTCCGAAACTAGCCTCGTTTTGGCAGGGTGGACTTATTGTTTTAGTGGCTTCCACCGCCCCCCTCCCCCCCCCCTGTTTTGGTCCAACGGAAGTTAACTACCCCCCCCTGACTACTTGGGGATGGGACGGTAGACCAAGTTGCACGTGCATGCATGTACATGCACGCTTCCAGCCACGTTTGCATTACACGCTGGTGCAAAAACAAGGGTGTATGTGTGCCTGCTCTGCAACCAGCAGCGGCGGCAGCAGGTGCAGGTGGAGCATGCGTGCGCCTGATTAATGGGTGCGTGAACACCGAAGCATCGCTCCTGCCATTACATGGTTATTTTTTTTACTTGTATCATCAACTCTTGCTAAAGAGTACCGTATTTATAATCATGTGCATGCTCAGGTGGGCGCGGCTGCCGCTGAGCGTACACAAGTGACGGCATCGGCTGTCGCAGGTGGCCACATTGCTGACGCTCCATGCATGCCACGCAAAGCTAGCAAAAATGCTGACACTGCTTCATGTCTTCCCTCACAGCTGCTGCGTGCACTGCCACAAGCCACACAGCCCTTAAAATCAACCACGGAATCACCTTGCCACAAGGTGAAACCGGCACACCCTCTCCCTCCTCAACCAACATCCAACCGGCCTGATAGTGCCACCGTCGCACCACACCAATGCTGTCAGTTCTGCCCGTCCTGCCGGCGTCAGCACACGGACGCCCCCCTCCCCCCCTCCCCCACCCCCCCCTCCCCAGGTGATATTCACCGCCAACAATGCACAGGACGGCGGCGCCATCTACAACTACCGGACGGGTGCCATCACCTTCAAAGACGCCGCAACGTTCTCCGCAAACCAAGCGGGAGAGGGCGGTGCCATCAAGAACGGCGGCACGATGGTGTTTGAGGGCCCCGCAGACTTTACAGAAAATTCCGCAACGGTTTCCGGCGGCGCCATTTCGAACACCGGCGACGGCACCATCGCCTTCAACGATGGGCACGTGACCTTCTCAGGGAACTCCGCGCCCATCAACAGCGACGTCGACAACACGGGCGGCGATGTTACGGGCCTGCCCGAGGGGACCCAGGACGACCTGAGCTCGTCCGAGATTGCGTGGATCTGCGTGGGCAGCGTCCTGGCGTTTCTGTTCCTGTGCGGGGTGTTGGGCTGGTGCGCCAAGCGGCGACGCCCTGCCCCCGCCCCGCAGCCGAGCGGGAAGCCGCAGATGGAGATGCCCATGCAGCCGGCGCCGCAGGCCACGACGGGGTACACTGCGCAGCCGGCGTATGGGGCGCCGCAGCAGCAGCCGCAGCAGTACTACGTGACGGACCCTGCGTACATGGGGCAGCCGGGGTACACGGGGCCTAACGCTTACAACCCGGGGGCGCCGACCGGTGGGTACAACAACTAGTTTGTTTGCGGCAGGGAGCGCGTGGGTTGGCGGGCGCACAGTGGGGGGCCACGGCTGGTGTTGTGGCAGCAGGCACACTGTGCGGTTGGCCGCGGTCGGTGGGTAAAGCTAGCAGTCGTGGCAGCAAGCGCGTGGGTTGGCGGGCGCACGTTGCACCGCTGCGCCGCAACCGGAGCCGGCTGCCGGGTCGAGAGGCGTGCGCAGCGTCTGTGTGGCCAGGCCGGCGCGGCCCGCCGTAGCATATGCCGCCGCCTGGAGTCGCTGCCTCACACGGTGTGCAGTTGGAGGCCGCGGCCGGTGGGGTACAACTAGTGTTGGCAACAGGCGCGTGGGTTGGTGGGAGCACACTGGGCGGCCGTGTGTGTGCTGTGCCCAGGCACTGTTGGGTAGGGGCGCGGTTTGTCGTCCTGGGTCTGTAACTGGGGTCTGTCTGTACCGAGACCCGCTTCTGTGCATCGCAATGCGCGTCGCAGCGACCCCCGTTTTCGTTTTTTTGAGTTGCCGGTATCGACGGCCGTGTTTCCGCGTGCATGTAGGTGCTGCCGCGTGCGGTGCAGCAGCAGCGGCTGTTGGCGCCACCTGTAGCCCTCTTCAGGGCCCACTCGTTCCGGAGGATAATGATACACATTTCCGCGCGGTGTGACGCTGCCACGAGCCAGGTTGCTGGTGGGAGTTTCCCTGTGTGTACCCTTCATCCTTCTTCGTGGTTTTCTAGCTGCTCTTAGGCATGGCAGGGCATGCAATGCCCATCTTCGCGCATGCCCTAGTACCAGCATTTTTGGTGTTTGGTTGGCTAAAGTGCTACAGTAGTACTGCTGGTACTATTAGTACAACATGAGTACTGCTGTAGCACTAGTACTTGCGTGTATTTGCACCTGTGGGCGTGCAAGAGCCGTAGCCATGCATGCGAGCGTGCACGAAGCAGTGGCACATGCCCGGCAGCATATACACGGGCTCACCACTCTGTACAACCAAGCGCAAGAAGTACGACAGTAGCAGCCTACTGTAGTAGGGCTTCCTAAAGGCATGCCCTGGCACCACTTTTTTGCCGCATTATCATAAGTTTGTATGCGCTGATCACACCATCAGTGAAGCAGGCCAAGTGCATGAACGCACATGTTGTCGCCAGTAGCTCATCAGCAGCCTCGTTGCCCGGCAGTAAGTGCATGGCTGCTGCGCACACGTAGCCCAAACTTCAAAATTGAAGTATCATCAGAATAAAAAAATGGTTGCTGCAGCGGTATGTTGATAAATCGGTGCGGATGTACTCCTGCAAGGCCGCCAGCTGGTGCAGGACAGGTCACACAGCAGCATTTGCACAGTTGTAACAAGGCTACCAACACACACTCCTTACGAGATGCTTCCAAGTGCTTCGAAGTGTGCTTTTTAATAGGTAGGTGGTAGGTAATGGCACAGGGCCACATGAGACAGCACTGCATCAGTTAGCCCAGTACGGCTCATTGCCCTAGCCACCTGCAAAAGTACTACATTTTGTGGTACACGAGCACAGTATTTCCTTGCCAATACTTCCGAGGTAGTTGGTGTGCACTCCAAGTACAGTAGCTGTGGCAACTGCCTGCCTGCAAGCTAACAATATGCTCCATTGCAGCATGATTGCACACCATGTGCAACATCAGGTGCCTGGCACTGGCATGCCTGTTAGTGCGTGCATCTCACTACCAGCCCGCTCCCCGGCAAAGTGACAACCAGCTGCTCAGCGCATATCAGACCATGAAGGCCCCGCCACGCCGCCGCTGCGGCATGCCCCAGTGCAACAACACTGCACTCTTGGCATCCTCCAATGCTAGTGATTGGCATCTTTTGATGCTAGTGATTGGATGCTAGGATGATAGTGATTGGACACAGCGTATTTATAAACTTTTCATCCTATGCCGTAAGCGCATGTAAACACGGCGTGTAACGAATCATGTAAACGTATGTATAGGGCATACACACCGTATATCGCGTTTTTGGGCGTAGACACACGCCGTATTTTGTATAGCGTATGATATGTTATACGCCCTGCCCCACCACATATGTGCTGCACACACCGCCACGCGGGGGCACCACAACTGGAGCCGGCTACCAGATCGAGAGGCATGTGGAGCATACGAGTGGCCGGGCCGGCCCGCCATAGGATATACCACTGTCTGGAATCCCTACCTCACACTCCACCAGTGACTGCCATCAGCCTGCGGCCTACCTCTGGCACATGGCGCCGCTGCTGCCGACGTGCCTCAGCCACCAGCGCACACAGGCCCTCCTGGCAGCCACACGCTGCCAAGGATGAAACCGTCAAGAAACTGCCAGCGACAGACACCGAAAGGGATCGACCGCCAGATGCGGCGCCGTCACCATGCCAAGTGAATGAATGACCGTGAACATGGTCATCAGCACAGAATGGAGCGATGCTATGCAACAGCCAGCGGTTGGCCCACAGCCACCTCCGCCGCCGTCACACCCCGCCGCGCACGACCGGACCCCACCTGCAGTGACTGCCATGCAATACAGGCTGCTCCCTGCAAGTAAGTGGCGTCCAACGCGCCGCCGCCACCAAACTCTTATGTTTACTTACAAGCATCATCCATGGGCACATGGTGGGCACGTGCAACCTCCGGCGCCGCCACACGCCGCCCTGTGCCACCGTGTGACAAGGTTTGCAGCAGTCTGGCACCTCATAGCTGCTGCTGAGCAGTCACACAGTTGCCTATGCACACTTGCTGCTGAGCACACGCAGCACACACTGCTTGCACGGGACATCAATTCACTCCACTTTGGGCGCAGGCTCCTGCTCTGGATTGCTGCCCTGATCTGCGGTGGTGGCTGCTGCTGCTGCCAACCTTTTCAGCCACACGGCGCCCTGTGCCACCATGACACCACCCAATGACCGCCCTGTCCGCTGCCACGCACACCACGCGCGCCGCAAGCCTGACCACCGCCCTCCACATCATTCTAGGCGGTCATGGCCACCACACTTCACTGCATGGTGAGAACCCGTAAGGGGAGCGCACCTGGGTTTGCTGCGCTGGGGGTGGCGCTGTGGCTGGGGGGCGGCTGTGGCGCCGCACACGCCAAGGCGGTTGCGCGCGCCAGTCACCATGACAGGGCCCAGTGGATGCCAGCGTCGTTGCACCTGTTGCGGCGCTGGTGATGGTGCTGGCGCGCGCACGTCTGTGCGCTGTCGCTGCTGCTGTGGCAGCGAGGGGGGGCGCCGCACTGTTGTGCGCTGTTCGCAACGCGGCACTCCTGCTGCTGCTCAGCGGCAACAGGGGTTGGGACCCCCTTTGCCGCAGTTTTGCCGCAGAGGCATCAAGTGGACGGCTGTGGGCGCACCGTAAGGATGGTGCCTGACTTTGTGCTTGCCTTCTCTTGTCTTGCCGCACGGTGGAGGTGGCTTGCGGTGGCTGTTTCGCTGTGGCGCTGCCGCGTGTAAAGCCTGCACGCACGCCCATGCTCTCAGAAGAGTAGAGTAACACAACTACCATTTACTGATGTCTGTGCACCGCCCGCCGCCTGGTGCTGCCGCTGGTGCACAGCTACCAGCTTGGCACGGCGCTGCCTCTTCAGCAGGGCATTTCAAAAGTTCACCCCCGGAGGCTGCAGCAGCAGCAGCAGTGTGCGCAACTCGCACACATGGCAGCAGACGTGCGCACCTCGCCGCCCCTGGTTCGCCACCAGCAGGGGCAAGGTGGGCGGCCTCCTACGAGGGACAGTAGCACTTGAAAAGGGTGCAGCACCTGCCTGCATCTCTGGCGCCATCCCGCTCCTCCGCCGCCCCAGCACCACGCCGCCGCCGGTGCTGCTGCAGCCAGCTGGCAGCTGCACAACAACCTCCGCCACCCTCCGTGCGCTCACCGCATGTGCGTCCACGACGTGCACGTCCGCCCCTTAAGTGCTGCAATAGCTCATCCAGTGGTGCCGGGCCCTGACGGCCTGTGCTGCACCAGCGCAGGCAGCTATCAGGCTTGGCAGACTCCGCCACCACGACAGTTACGGCAGCAACTGGTGCTGCGGCTGTACAGCCGCAGCCCGGATCAAGAAGCCCGGCCGCTTTCATGATGCCTTGCCCTCCTGAGGTGCTCTCGGCCGCCTCCCCCCCCCCTTCCATGGCGTCGGAAACCTCCACTCCCGGCCCTGCGCCTGCAGTGAACTGTGCAGAGAGAGCTCTCTCCTTATTTTTTCGAATTACTTCAAAAGGGGCAATTCACGTACCCGTTGTAACGTTACGTGTGTCCATGGCATATGTTTTATGCGCCATATGCGCATGCGCATGCGCTCTGGCTCTTTCCCCCCAGGGCAGCAGTTCTGCGAGAAGGCGCCCAGCCCACGCACCTGCTGTGTGTAGTCCCCCCAACGAGCCTGAGCGAGAGAGCTGCGGCAGACAGCTTACCGGCGGGATAGCGCGTGGCATCGAGGGGCGGCGGACACCAGCACAAGGGCTGTACACGAGGTGCACATACGCATGGCAGGCAGCGAGGGGTGATCATCAACCATCCGCGCCAAACGCCCACAACGGCAGAGACGGCAGGCGAGCAGACGAGAGGAGCACACAGCGGCAGCGGGAGCGCAGCTAGCAGGGGCAGCAGAAGCAGCAGGGGTGGTGGCGGCACAGGGGAGGGGGAGCAGCCATGGGGGGAGGCAAGGTGCGGCTGGAGGGGTTCCTCACCAAGAAGGGTGGGGTGAGCTGGAAGAAACGCTGGTTTACTCTCGAGGACCACATCGTCACCTACTACTCCCGCCAGGGGGACCCTAAGCCCCGGGGGCGCATGGTGCTGAATGCGGAGTCCCGTGTCACGAACCTGCCCACGCGCCCAAACGCCTTCCAAGTCATCACAAACTCCAAGGCGCTCATGGTGTTCGCGGACACACCGGAGGAGAGGGAGGCCTGGTACTCGACTCTCAACTCCCAGATTCAGGCCCTGCAAGAGCGAGCCGCCCAGCGGCGCACCCGTAGGGACACCAGGCAAGTCCGCCACCACGCTGCCCCTGCTGCCACTCCGTGGCCTTCCGCTGCACCCTGAACATGCCAGTCGGGGGCTGGCCGGGTGCAGGGGCATGGCTCGCTGGTCTGCCCCCCTCCACCCCCCCGCTGCCGACGGTCCGCCGGTGCCACATGGCCGCGGCCTTCCCGTTGCCAGGTGAAATGAAACAGTCCGGGAGGCGCACTGCCGGGGCGAGGCGCAGACACGCAGGCGTCAGTAGGTGCGGCGATGAATGTCCAGCGGCGGCGGACGCTGCTGCATCTGGCTGAGGCGCCCAGCAGCTGGTTCGCAGGTGGATGGTGGCGGAGAGAGGCAGCGCGTTGCGGTTGGCGCGTACGCACTGCTGCTGCTCGCCTCGTCGCTGGGCGCTGCGCTCGGCCGGCCGCCGCTATTGCGCAGTCAACGCCGCCAGCCAGGACTCTGCTGTTGGTGCTTGTAAGTGCTGCTGCACCGCCAAGTGGGATGGTGGCGGCGGCGTGGTGCACAAGGTGTGCACAACCAGGCGGTGTGTGCTTCAGTGCTGCGGCTGCTGCTGCCGTGACTGCCCCGCACCCTGTCGACACCTCGGCCTGTGCCCTTGCCCACTGAAAACGTCATTGCATCACACCATTGCAGTAGCCCTACTGCACACGGGCGTTGCGTGAGCTGTTTTTTTTTGCATTTTTGTCTTTCCTCTCCCAGCGGTCTCTTTGTCGTCTGTGTGTTGGTGCCCTGTGCTGAGCACATGCCCTTCTGCTGAGCACACTCGCCGTCTGCCCTCTGTTTTGCTGAGCAGGATTGTGAACGCTGCGGGAACGGACTTTGAGCTGGACGTGAAGTACGAGATGATCAAGCCCATTGGCCACGGCGCATATGGCGTTGTCATCAGCGCCATCAACCACGAAAACAACTCCAAGGTGGGGGACCAGGGGTGTGCTGTAGCGCTTGGAACAGGTGCTCATGTGGTTGTGAAAGCGCGCAGGCACGCGCGCACACAGCTGCTCAGCAGCAGCAGGCTGGTGGTGTGCGGTGGAGCTGTGAGGCGGTGCGGCGCCGGGCGTGCTGGTGTGACGTGGAGTGCAAGGCTGCCGCAGCTGCATTTTTACCGTCGCGCTTCTGAAGTGGCATGGCTGCTGTTGGCATGCATCATGCCACCTGGTTCCATGTGGTGGGCAGCCATGGAGCCGCTGCAATGCCGCCGCCGCCGCCGCTGCTGAGCAGCACTGCTGCTCCTCCTGCTGCTGCTGCTGCTCGGCTGGCGTGCACCACCAACGAGCGTGGCAGCCATGAGCAATCCATCAGCGACTGTTCTCCCAGCCATGCTCTGCTCACAAGCGCAGCTCCGTGCACCCGTCATGGTCACTAAGCCAGCGCCCCCCGGCCCACTTTTCCATCTTTTTCGATCTTTTTCCAGGTCGCCGTGAAGAAAATTCCCGGAGCTTTCGAGGACCTCATCGACGCAAAGCGCATTGTGCGCGAGATCCGGCTGCTGCGGCACTTCAACCACGAGAATGTCATCAAGATTGTGGACATCCTGCCGCCGCCGAGCATCAACGACTTTGAGGACGTGTACATCATTTCCGAACTCATGGAAACGGTGAGACCCCCCC
>JAULBY010062467.1:0-10300 GCA_032358315.1 Ophiocytium majus | reverse complement strand
GTTGAGGTACCTCACTTAGGAAAAACTGTCGTTTCGACTTTTGAGTGCTCGTTTCGACTTTCTGAGAATTCAAACCTTCACGTAACGGCGGCGCCGCGCATAGTGCTTTTGTTTGGTAGTACGCCAACGATGTTGTGTGTCAGTGCTCAGCCTCGCCCACAGCTGCTGCTCTGCTGTCCTGCACGCCAGTTACCATGTAGTACTTCTGAAGTACATCTCATGAGTTGCCGCCGCTGCTGCTCCACGCCACCATGCCTGTCATGCTCCCATGTTTTTCTCGGAGTCCGTGCCCCCGCCGCATGTGTGACTTTGTCGAGTCAGTGATGTATCATTGTAGCACTCGCTGCTCCATGCCGCTGTAGCTTTACTGTACTTTGACGTCTATACACACACACACACATGGTGACCCAACTTGCGCTAGCGACAGCTATCTCTGATTGGCCCTACAGCTTCCTCGGTTGTACAGCACAACGAACCAGCCGGTATGGAGCGAAAGATGGAATGTGTCTGGCCCCCCGCGACCTACGCTGATGCACATCGCCAAACCGCCATCAGGGTAATTGGCTTTAAACAGACGGGCCCTCGCACAGACCCCCCCCAGGGCCTGCGAAGCAGAAGCGGTGGCGCAGGCTCAACTGCCAACTCGCCACCGCTTGAACCTGCTGCTGGGGTCGGGCCAGGCCGCCTAGGGGCAATAACTCCGCGCTGGAAGCCTGGCCTCCCGTGTCCGAGACAGTGACATTGTGGCGGCGCTCTCACCTGTCGTGCGCCTGTGCCCTCTGCCTGTGGTACAGTACCCCCGTGTGAAACAACGCCGTCGTGCTCACAAGACGGGGGGGTGCCATGGCGCACCCAGGCACTCCGCTGGAGCTTGACACGCAGCCGCGTCTAGAGAGCAGTGTGTGGCGGCCGTGGGACAGGCGCCAGTCCCCTGTGCCTGCCCCATAGGGAGGGGCCAAGAGAGGCCACCCTGCTGGACCAGGCTGCTCTGGTTGGCGGCCGCCTCACAGTGCAGTGCCGTTTGGTGAGGCGATGGTGCAGCGCCCGGCACGCACGTACCTCGCTGCCCGCAGCAAGCATCGAGGTTGGACCACAGGCACCTTCAGGGAAGGGGGCCCTGCCGGTGCGTGGCCTCCTGCCGCTCTAGTTACGCGGGGTTGCCTGCGTGTGTGAGCAGCAGGACGTGACCACTCAACTCAGATATCACAGGTGGGCAGGGGGGGGCTTGTAGGGACAAGGGGTTACCTGCTGAACCTTCTTTCTCTTTCTCCGCAAGAAAATGTTTGGGGCCCACAGGAGGAGGGGGGGGGGGGGGACTTGAACGGCAAGGACCGTTCGTTGAGTTTGGCTCTCTTTTAAAAAGAGATCTTCTTCGGCTACGGGCTTTTTAATGTCCTATAAAGAGATCTTCGCATCTTTCTATTTCATGCCTTCTGCACCCCCCCAATTGGGACCTCGCACGTGCTGCCCTGTGCGCGCGCAGCGGGAGTGAGTGGGGTTAACACACCCTCACTCCCCACGCCCAACGGCCGCGACAGCAGCAGCGTGCGCGCGAGGGGGGGGGCTCGTGCTGGCCCGTGCGCCCGTCTGTGCAGGTCAACGATCGTATTTCAAATAAGTTATAGCCGCGCTTGAGCCGCGGCTGTTCCGTGAACCTCGTGCGCACTTCAAGTTGTCTGTGTGTGCGCGCGTGTGCGGGAGACCTTTGTTGTGTCGGGGGTGGGGGGAGGACTCACACCCTCACTCCCACGCCCATAGCAGCGGCCACGACACTGCAGCCGCAGCAGCAGCGTGCGAGCGAGACTCACAGCATGAAGTCCAGCGGCGTCTTCGTGCTGGCCCTCGTGGCCCTGGCTGCCCAGGCAAGTCCCTTCGCGCCGCCGCCAGCGCGGCAGCGGCAGCGGCAGCGGCAGCGGCAGCGGCAGCCACACCAGTCAGGCGTGCAGCACTGATTGCTGCTACTGTAGCGCTAGCATTGCGGACCAACCTTTACAGCGCTGATCGATCGTCAGCCCGGCGCGCGCGCTGGCGCTGGCGTGACTGTGTGACCGTGGGGACCGTGGGTCCGGGTCCGGAACCGGGGTCCCGCATGACATGTGCCTAGGTATCACGTTTGACACTGCAACGCCGTAGCCGCCGCCAGCCCTCTGATGCGACCATATGCATGCAGCAGCCGCATCCCTAGTAGCAGCAGTAGCTGACCGGCGATGACGATGTGCCACCGCTGACCTGCGCGTTTGTGTGCATCATCCGCCACTGCAGGTGCCCTGGGCCCATGCCGTGACGGACTGCCCCGGCCTGCGTGGGTGTGCGTCCTGCCTGCTGCCGGAGGATGCGGCTGACAAGGCCGGCAAGAACAGGTGCACCGAGTGCAAGGGCGAAAAGACGGTCATATTGGACCACAGGCTTAGCATTACCTTCCCCAACCCTGGCGACGCAAAGGTCACCACCACCTACACGCTTGAGGGCGGCTGGTGCGGTGAGTTATGTCGGCACCCTGCGCTAAGCCTTAAGGCCAATTGGCGCAAGCCTGCTCACCTGGCCCCCCTTCAGGGGTGTGATTGTGTGCTACAGTACCTTTATTCACGCGATATGCGGTGTGCTTTGGCGTCATCATCGGTGTGTTCCTCAGCTCGCGCAACTACGGTGACACTACGTAGCAGCACCAAGTATTTAGGGTTCGCGAACATGCAGCCGCCATGGCGCGGTTACGGTATTTGCGTAGCCAAAATAGCTGCATGCTGGCACCACTGTGCTGTGAATGTACCATAATCTGCACCAACTTGAAGGACATCGTAACCCGGGCCCGCTGCTGCAGTGCTGTCAGTGCATACAATGCTGTATGGCATTGACAATGACAATGTCTTTGCTTGCGGTAACGCTGTGAAATCATTATGCCACGGGTACTACCACATAACCGTTACAGTGACTGCGCCAGCGCATCGCCTGACAGCCTCGCCTGTTCAACGCGCTCGAGCGATCGCGCTGATGGTAATATGTGCCATGTGATGCTGATTGACCGTGAGTGACACTGCCTGGTCTGGCATTCAACAGTTACTGTACCATAATGATTATGATACAGTCACTAGTAGTACACATTCGCAGAGGCAAGCCGCTTCAAGTTGAAGCAGGGGCGGTCCCCATTTCCAGCCTTATAATGCATGCCTGTTGTTAGCGCTGCAGCTGCACAGCTGCGGCAGCCCCCCATGCTGCTAGGTCACTGCTACCATGCTGCAGCAAACAGCAACATCACTGTTGCAGCAGCTGCATCGCCCTCAATTGCAGCAGCTGCATCGCCCTCAATTGACCCGGCAACACGCCGTTTGCTCCTCGCTCGCCCCTTGCAGTGGCCAACGTGAAGCACTGGTGGGGCGTCTTCTAAACGCCTCCTCCTAAGCAGAACCTCTACGTCGGTGACACGCTCACGTTTGACTACTTGCGAGGCCACAACGCCGTTGCCGCTCTCGCAGGTAACCATTTTGGAGCAGTGCAATTATTATAGAGCCGTACGTGTTAGCCTCTTGCTGTGGCGTGGTGTGGCAGCGTGCAGTTGACAAAAGCTGCGGTGACTGTGCAGTACAGTCGCCACCGGAATGTTCCGCGCAATTGCACTCACCGGAGTCATCAGTGACCAACAGGTGCCAGCCTGCGGTTGTGTTACAAAAAACCTAGAGCGCACATGCAACTTGAAGTGCCACCATGACACACCCCTAGATGACTACAGCGATTTCTATTTGGCAGCCATTTCCCACTCTGCCCTGTGTCCGTCACCCGGGGCCCCCCGTGGTAGCCGCAGCTGTCCCATGCGCCGTGCAACTTCAACTTGTGGAACAGTGACTGATGCCATGGCAAAAATCTGTGCGCCTGGCACTGATGCGTCCTCCATTAACCAGATGCGCAACTGCGTGCTGTAACAGCACACGACGTCATCCATGTCTTCGATTGTACATAACGCCGTCCAGATGACAACCTCCTGAGGAGCAACAACGGAGACCTCGTCAAGTTCCTTGAATCCGACGTCGTCGCTGAAGATACCGCAACAGGAGTGTTGGCCATCAACAAAGAGTGTGTGCTCAGCGTAACGACCACCACGGCTGGAACAGTTGCCGGCACGAACGGACCGCTGAACATCCCTGCTTTCACAGCTGCGCAAGTCGGCGACCATACGTGGATATGCACGATTCGTACCGGGGGCCACTGCGGCGGAGTGCGTTCCCCCTTGACGGTCGCCAACCCCACGCCAGGACCTATTTTTGGCTACATGCAGCTGGACGTGAGCGTGTCTGAGGTGCCCAAACTGCTGAAGCAGCCCACTGGGCCAGGCAGCCGGCGGCTGAGGGGTGACAGCAACTAGAAGACCATGTTGTCTTGCCCTATCATGATCTTGCTACACCGTTCCGGTATAGTAGGGCAGAAATGCCCGGCGTCGCGCACGTGCTCAGCAGAAGGGCTAGTAGTACATGCGCATCGCACCACACTCAGGTGCGATTTTTTTGGCATGCAGTGAGGGATAGAGTGGGGCTGCCGCAACTCGCCACAGTTATGCTGCCCCTCACCGTGAGGCGGTGCCACATGCACCGCCGGCAGCTAGCCGCGGGATTGTGATTTTTTAACAGTTACTGCAGACCTTTTTTTTTCACCGCACCACCTTTTTTTGAAATTAGCAAGTTGCAGCGTGCCACTGTGGCGTTGCCCAGTGGTGGTTGTGCACCAGCAGGGAGCGTGGTTTGGCAGTATGGCCTAAGGTAGGCATACTGTGCCTGCCCGGTTCTGTAAGTATATCGAGCAGTTTGGAAGTGTGCGGAGCGTTTGGAAGTGTGCGGCACTGATGCCCGTCCCGCGTGACACTGTGTGTGCGCAAACTTCAAGGGTTACCTGGCAACCATGCCGAGCCCCTGTGTCACTAGACTCCGCGGCATGCCGTCCGCTTGGCAATGCATTGCTGTTGCAATGAACCTTCAAATTGTGACTGGTAGTATCATCCACACGCACAAGGGAAGGGTCGGTGCAGTCTGCTGTGGTGCCTTCAAGTTGCCTGTTTGCACAAAGAGCACCTGTGCGCCGTTGCACTTCTTGCAGCTCAAGCTGGCGAACATGCACCACTGCCCCTCCTGTCGCTAGCGTGCTTCTATTTTAAAAAAAGTGCTGTTCCTAGGGACAGCTCTAGAGCAGTTAACATCTCAGAGCATGTTGTGTCATGAGTCAGTATGATAACTTGCTCTTGAAAGTGGCCGCTGCTGCAACACTAGGGTTGGAGCTGCTGAGCAGAGATCGATCCGCTCAGCAGGCGCAGGCAACGGTGTCCCAGCAACTTTGAAAGCTCTGAAGTTAGCCTTTGAGCTGAGCTGCTGAGCAGCAGCCAGTGCTCAGCAGTAATATGCGTTTGTTTACAAACAATTGTTTATTTTTTTACATTTATGCAGTGTTTTTGTTTACAACTTGAGCTGCTGCCTCAGCTTGCACTTCCACACCTGTAACTTACATTGAGTCAACCCCAACTACAGTAACTGCTGACTTACTGAAGACTTAGTAAGGAAGGGTCTTCTCTCGCGCCTCCTCTGCTTGCAGGGCTGGTACTGTAGTATACTTCTAGTACATGTATACTACTACCGTAGTACTTTAGTACTACTAGTAGTTCATTTATTTGCACTTGTGGGCGTGCAAGAGCCCATGTCATGTATGCCAGCACGGCCACTGGGTGCCAAGGCAAATGTATGACAAAGTATGTGTACGAACAAAGAAAGGGCCAGCGAGTGCCAGCAGACTACCTAGAACTCGACCTGCCAGGGCAGGTCACCCGCCAGGGTGCCATGCAAGGCTGAGCGCCCCCCCCCCGCCCACACCAGCACCCGCCCCGCACACCAGCGCCAGTAGTGGCACCAGAAAAATGTAGCCCTGTCCGAACCTCAACTTGAAGTACCAACTGCAACGGCACACTCCAGCACGTGCCCGCTGAGCAGGGGACTAGCTGCCCATCCGCCAGCGGCCAGGGAGGCCACATCAGTGGCAGCATCAGAACCTCAATGACCTAGGCAAAGGTTGCACGCGCATGGCCGCTGTATGAGCAGGACCTCATGCACGCGCCAGGAAATGGCTGTTCCCACTGTGAACTGTACACTTCTAATATGTATGTGTGATTTCTTCCTACATATTTCAGAAATACCTCTTGAAAGTACCCGCATAAATGACGACCCAGCTTCTAGTACAGCCACTTTAGACTTCAGAATCCAAATTTAAGGTGCGAACGCGCACCTCGAACTCCCGCAGCAATCTTCAACAGCTCCTTGCTCAGCACCCCCCCAACACACTCACGCAGCCCCTCTGGTCGGCAGGCTCAAAATGCTAATGGTTTGGAAGGGCTTACCACTGCATGTGACATTCGATCCCTATACACACCGCAAATACACAGAGTTGATTAATGCTGTGACAACTTCCACTTCAGCCACCTCAACCTCAACTTGTGTGCACATGCACTCATGTCTCTACGACTAACACACACACAAACTTGCGCACATGGTCCCGTGTCTCCGTGACTTATATACAACTTCAGCTACAACTTCATTTTTAACGCACGGCCGCGCACCTCGAGCTCCAGCAGCAGCTCCGCGAGCAGGTCCCCGTTCTTCTGCAGCCCCTCCAGCAGGCTCGCCACGCTGCCCGCGTCCTTGGCGCCCGCGCCGCCCGCGGCGGGCCTTAGCGACACCTTGTCGAACCAGCGCGGCGTCGCCGCGGGCAAGGTCGCCATCGTGCGCTGCAGCACCATGAGGCTGCCCGTCACGCTGCGCCGTTGGTGCAGGTTCTCCAGGCACCTGCGCGGCGCGTGCGTGATTCCCGTACACAGCGTACACATGGTGTGTAACAAGTGGTTGTAAGTATTTCATGTGCTACACTTGGACTGGAGTAACTAGTGCCTAGCATTCCCATACACAGCGCGCGTGATGTGTGACGAGTTGTGAGTCCTTCATAAGGTACTTGGACTGAAGTAACTTAGTGCTACACTGTAGTGCGAAGCCGGCCTTGGGTGTGCGGTGCCTGGTGGCAGCTTCTGGCGCGCATTTTCGGCGTGTTACACTTGCGGATGAGAGAGAGGGGGTCAGTCAACGTCACTTGCGCGTTGCAACAGTGCCTCCCTTCTGTCAGAGTCACAATCATCAGCCCTCCTTTACCATCGTACACCGGCCTGTTCAACAGGCCCGCCTTCACCTTACGTCAGCAGCACTGATGCGCTCTTGCCACCTGGCGAGCACAGGCGGCGTGTGGCCGGGCATCGCGGCGCCCATGCTGCATGTGCGACATTCAATGCCCAGAGCAATTGTTGGGGGGGCTCCGAGCGTAGCGTCTATGAGCCCTGCATGAAGTGTATACCTCTGCAGTATACTGAAGTAGATACACTGTACTTCAAAGTATTTACAGTGTATTTGCATATACTTCTTAGAAGTATACTGTACATGTAGTGAGGGGTCACAGCATACAGTGCACTTGCGACTTAGCGCATGGTGGTGTCACCCCCTAGCACCCTGCACTGAAGCAAGACCCGCACTAAACCAAACAGGGCAATGTGCGTTGTTTATATAGAATCATGCGGTCTGTGACAGGTCTCTGGACCCCGCACTAAACCGCACATCGCACTAAATCAATGCGAACTAAGTTGCGAGTGCACTCCATTGATAAACGTTGCATTATCCGCCATATCATGCATGTCAATAAAGCATACGTCAAAGTATAAACGCACACAGCTGAACGAATCTACTTCAGTCGAAGTATACCGAACATGCGCCAAATATGGCGGTTGGTGTAGAGATACGCCGTATTTGTACCCGTACAACACATAGTATACGTTATATGCCGTGATCCATCACTACATGTACACTTACAGAAGTGCTTCTGAAGTACTTTTGGATTTTTGTAGCCAGCCCAGTCACAGCCGACAAGCGTGTCTCTCCCCCCCCCACCCCCCCCGCCACACACACAGGCAAGCCGGTCCTCCAGCCGTGGGAGTGGCAGCGGCTGCAGAAGTTTCACATCGCTGCGAAGCTCGGCACGAGTGACGCTGCCAACATGAAGGCCATGGACGACCTGCTGGCGCTCATCGAGGAGGCAACTGCTCGTTTTTTTCTGCCGTGCGGACAGGTGCAGCACGGCTAACACCGGTGTCGCGAATGAGTTTGCTGATGCCATCAGCCGTGTTGCCCCCTCCCACACAGACCGCCGCACGTGCTTCCACACGAAAAAGGGCAAGGTTGTCAACAACGACTTCCAGCTGACAACCAACTAGTTGACGACGACAAGCGACACGTTGTTGACAACGTTGCCGTTGGTCTGCAAGCACCGGCGACGGTCTGTGTGTGGGGAGGCAAGACGGCTGAGCGCGTCAGTAAACCCCTTCGCAACAGCGGTGTTGGCCATGCTGGACTCCCGCGCAGCAGAAAAAATTAATAATAAGGCAATTGCTCGTTGATGAGTGCCAGTAGATCGTCCATGGCCTGCCAGCGTCGCCGGTGCCGATCTCCGTAGTGATGCAAAACTGCTGCTGCAGCTGCCTCTTCCACGGCTAGAGGACCGGCTTGAGTTGTGTGTGTGTGTGTGTGTGACCGAACGGTGCGCGCATTACGCTGCCCCTGGCGGCCGCCGCATCGGCTGCAGCCCAGCGCTTGTGTGTGTGCTACATTGGTATCGAACCACGTCAAGACAATTGACTAATGATAGGCAACACGTGCTCCACTATTCGCCATGTAGCGGATGTGAGTACTTGGAAGCACACACACAGCGTCAGTAAAATACTTCTAAAGAATTTTACACACCGTATACGCGCTGTACATGGCGAATCTGGGCAGAGACATGCGCTGCATTTTTTACAACAAAACAACTTATTTGGGATGTTTTGGCTGGAGTAGATCGTAGCGCTTGCTGCCAGCCAAAGCCGCCCCCTGTCTCCATCACCAAAGTGGGCTGCGTACAGCTGGCGCACGCGGGGCCACACCAGACTGACGATGAACCCGTATGTACCGGTCACATGGGGTATGCCGTCAGTTTATGCTGCACACAGAGTTGGCGGTCGCTTGCACAACAAAACCGCACATGGCAGTGGTGTTCTCGTGCAGTCCACTTTGGGACACACACTTGGCAAGCGCGGTGAGCGTGGGTGCTCTGTGACGGCTACAACAGGCAAGTATTCGCTGCGAATTCAACCATACAAAGTGTGAAAGGCCGGTCTGTACACGCCACTTTTACGGTGCATGGCACTACCAGGTGGCAACTCACGAGGTGCGCCAAGCCACCAGGTACATGCGCCAGTGTTATGGATGTCAGCAGCAGCGCTGCAGAATGCAACCCCAGGCATGCCGGCTGCATACCCCTTCAAAGCGCTCAGATCATAGGCAGCTGCACGCCGCAAGTAAAGAATTGTGATGCGTCAGGGTTTATCCACAAAAAGGTCACATGCACTTCTTCTGAAGCACTTTTTTTGGAGTGCAAGCGCGTTTTATTATTTTTCATTTTCATGCTTTCTTTTAGGTTCAGGTTTAGATGACCACGTGATGTCACAACCTGCAAAAGATAACTGCCACGATCGCCCAGGTTACAGCTGCTGAATGTCAACACATGAAAAAAAAGCACACGTTGCTCCAGCCATGGCCGGCGCTCCGGCTGCGTGCGCCCCCTGTCGTCTTGCGACTCAAAGTGGACTGAGACGGAGGACTGCCACTGAGAGCTCCGGCTGCATAACTGCTCCTCAAGCTTAAGCGTCAGCAGCTGACACTTGGGCTGGGAAACATCTTGGTCTTGCTGAGCTGTAACAACACAGTTCCACACACACTGTAAGAGGAAACCAAACGCAAAACCGGCCATAAAAAGGGCAAATGGGACAACATGCTGCTACTGTCAACTGACGCCCCCCCATTAAAATACAACCATTTCAGTACCTCCATAGTAGCACACAAATGCTAAACTTTTTAGGAGGATACCAGCGCCTCCCCTCATGTACCACCCGGCTACAAACCACACCCCGCCCACTGCCGCACGCCACACCAAAACGGACATTCAACTTCAAGACTTGAAGTTTCACCTGGCAACGAGCGGCGCGCGCTCCGGCATGATCTCCGGCTCCGCCAGCAGCGACACCAGCAACTCCACCGCCATCTCCGTCAGCTCCACGCTCAGCAGCTGCGCGTGCGCGCCGTGGTGCGCGCTGCCGCCGCCCATGCCCCCCCCGCTCCTCCCGTGCCCGCTGCCGCCGCCCCCGCCGCCGCTCCCGCCGCCGCCACCACCGCCATGCCCCTCCGCGGCCGGCTCCCCCATGACG